>PVKE010033821.1:0-17718 GCA_004027555.1 Craseonycteris thonglongyai | reverse complement strand
TTTGACCACGACCTCCGTAGCATAAAGATGGATTGGCTGTAAAGGTGAAGGAAACAAGAGACAAGGATGACTCCTGGCTGCCTGGCTTCAGTAGCTGGATATATGGCCAGCCACATAACTAAAATAGAGAATCTGTGGGAAGATGAGGTTCTAACTACCAATAATCAGTATAAAAGTTACTGCCACTTTCACAGTCAAGTACCTCATATGGGACAAGTGATTTGAATTGATGAGATTGACCTCACATAAAATAATATTGTTTGTAAATCTGGATGCTATCAAAATAAAACCAAACCCATCTATGATGAAATTATATTTTTGTCTATACATTTAGTTTTTTCACTAAATTTCTTATCCTTCCTTTCTTCTTTGTGAACAAGCAGTTAGTCATATCACATTCAGATATTAATAAACTTTACGGTTGAAATTCTTACTTCAAACACATTTGGCCAATTCTCACAGAAACCTGAGTGTTAAGTACACATGGCTCAGACCAACAATATATGACGGAATCCTGGCATAGTGAGTGGGACTTCTTCCAGGGGAACTTCACTGTTGCTTCTATGAAATGACAGGGCAAAGGAATCCAAGACCACTAGCATTCTAGCTGCCAGCTCACGGTTCATTCTTCAGGAAATAAATACATACCATACTCCAGTGATATTATCAATTCTAAGAGATCTGGTGAAAAACTTACAGCAAGGACAAAAGTTCAGCCATTTAATAACAACTGAGAAATGCCTCATATAAATATGGACTTTCTATAATACCAAGACAGATAAATGAAAGCAAGATAATTTGGATATGTTGGTTAGGATGTATTATTTCTAGAACTGGCTTTTTGTCAAATATTCATTTGCTTATAGGCATGTGATGCACACGATGCTCATTTTGCTTGCTCTCTCTCTCACACACATTTACACAAAGACATGCAGGTAAACGCATACATACACACCACTAATCTATGCTAATATACCATCAAACAGTTCTCAAGGTGACCCTCCTATTCTCAGAATTTCTCCTTGGAAGAAAATACCTTGTTGAATAAAAAATTTCTGAGTATAAGCATTACTCAGAACATGTGAGTGAACTGTTCAGAAAAAAGGCACAAAAGGTGAGGGGATGGGAGGGGCAGTCATACCAAAACCCAATCATGTAGGGTTGATCAATTAACAAAAGAAGATTCCTGACAAAAATCTATGCATGCTCAGATATAAAAAATAGGGCAGAAGACCGATTTTCTGAGAGCAAAGACTAAAAGCATTAGAACTTCAAAACTGCATTTTTGCTGTTATTTTACACTTATCCATCTTTAAGATAAACCACATGAACTGAGCAAGCGTCATTAACTGGACCATCACAGTGGCCCCACAGCAGCTTCACTGGTAACATACAGGTGTTGATGTTCTGGGACATTTGTGTGTTTTGCAGGTGACAACCGTTGCACAGCATAAAACAGCAATTAAACAAATATGTACCTTGCTCTTGGGAAGTATCGATTATATTCCAGACATCCCAGGTTAATGATCCGAGGAGCTAAATATTAATGCTATAGTACACAGGTAAATCGGTCCATCTCATCTTAGTTAAGTTTTGCCTAGTGCAGCCAGTAGGAAAATGTTGTATGGTTCATAAGCTTCCATTCTATGGAACTGGAAAAAAATCTAAAGTTGCTCCTGAGACCATGAGATCTATAGCTATTAAATCGTGTACTGTCTGAACATTAAAGGGCACTGTGTTACTCTGTTCCCTTTTACCACTTACGAAAGATTTACATTAGCTTGGCCAGACATTAGGGTTTCATCTGAGGCAGCTAGTTAGATACATGAGGAAAGTGCCTATGGTTAGAAAATAATAAGATACAGCATTAAAAGTGGTTTAACATGCTCCAAGAGTAGGCTGATCAGACGTCCCATTTTAAAGGGGATAGAAAACAACGGTACTGTCCCATTTCAAAAGGTACATCTGGTCAGCCTTGAAATTAGCCCAGTGAGAGACTAAGTTGACCATACATACTGTTTGAAATGGGACAGTATAATTTTCTGTCCCCTTTAAAATGAGACGTCTGGTCAGCCTATCCAAGAGGCAAGCTGAACACCACAATTTTCTCCAACTGTGGAAAAAAAAATGACCTGAGCCAGATTCTGGCTCTCTGGATGTATGAACAAGTCTATATTGTATTCCCTTGAGTATTTATGAAGCATGTTAACAATAGTTAAAATTGAATTTCCAAGCCTTTCAGAGTAAAAGTTAGAAATATAATATCAACGACCTTGGAGAGTGTTATAATTCAATCTACATCATATTCACCATCTTGGGATTTAACTACTGATAAGTCACAACTCCTGAACAAAGCAAGAGTTCTCAGGCTCTGTCCAGGTACAAATACCTTCCACTTAAGCGAACATCCCATTTTCTGTGGTAGTTTTATGCTAAAGGGTAGTGCTGCTGGGCAGATTTCTCTAGTCTTGGATTCGTAACTTGAAGATCACAGTTGATACTCAGGAGGTCCAAAGGTGCCCTGATATTGTATATAAATCACGGGTACCAATATGATAGTTCTGGCCCACAACTCCTGAAGTGACATAATCTGAGGTTCCAGCTACCTGTAAAAATTAACACCAGTGCTTCCCAATCCCAATTCCAGATGTTGAAAAGAGAACACGTAGTTGCCCAGCTTGGAGTGGAAACTCAGTGGTTACCAGTTGCACCACAGTTCAGCATATGAGATTGCACAGGCCAGGGCCAGAAATCAAACCCCAGACCTCGCGGTTGCAAAAGGCAAGTGCTCAACCACTGAGCTATCCCGGCATCCTCAAGGACACACACCTTTTAATCTGTTCTGCAGGGTTGATAGATTTGTTCCAAGTTATCTCTACTGTGTTGCTTGCCCTCTATTGGGAACAATAGTTGGAATTTGCAGTGACCAGACATCCCGCTTTTGGCGGGACAGTCCTGATTTTTAACAATTTGTCCCGCGTCCCGTGGCGTTTTAAAAAAGTCCTGATTTTTGGAAAGAATGCACGACAAGCTAGGGAATGGCGGGAGATAGACCAAATTTTTAATCAAGAACCCCCTCCCCCCTGGTCAATGGTGTCCCGCTTTACCAATGTTAAAATCTGGTCACCTTAAAATAAAGCAAAGGTGATGATCAATATGCAGATCAAGTCGAAAGGGATTCATGAAGACCCTAGCTCTGAGCAAGTTGAAAGGCTGACCCACCCCTCCACAATCCCATTTTCCTGAGCTACCTTTCCGCTAGCTAGGAAAGGACGTGTGCTTCGAAATACAAGGAGAGACCTACAGGATAATGAGTCAAGAAAAGCTTTTCATTTCCCAATAAAATGAGACATACTCATCTGGATTATCCCATTGTCTTGTAGCCCTTTCCTCTTTCTAGAAAGATGTGATGCTTGGAAGTCCATTAGCCAACTTTCAATCATGAGAACAAAAGTCCATGTACTAAGGATGGTAAAGCAGAAAGAAAGAAGTGCTTTGATCCTTGATGATATGTTAATATCCCCAAATTCACTTGTGACATAAGAAAAATTACCCCCTACTCATTTAAGCCATTGTGGTTGGATTTTCTATTACTTCATGTAAATTCATTCCTAACTGAGACACCACGTGCATACATTTTGTAGTTATTTGACTATATAAATAATGAATGGTCCAAGAGTAAGATAATGCATTTCTGAAATTTTTATGTATCATGTATTTTAAAGACTAAGAGCAAAAAGATTGAACTAAGTGGGTCAAGTGCATAAATAAATTTCACCCAAATTTAAATTCCAGATATTATTCCTTCATGAACTAATATTCTAAAATGTAACTTAATTTTCCTTCCTGGCAACTGGATAAGGTGTCTGACATTGGGACATGACTAGACTCTATTATCCTGCCTTAATACTCTGCTTTCTGATATACACACATTTTTTAAATTAATCAATATGGAAATGGTCATATGCATCACCACCATCACAAGAGTTACTGCCAGCTCTTATTTGTAAAGTGCATTCCATTTTTTTTTTTAAATAAGCTCACTAATACCTCTATTTGAAGACCAGGTTTCTCTATTCTAGTTTCTAAACAGTAGAGATCTTTTTAATGTGATATGCCTCATATACTACCCTTAACTGAAAGTAGAGACCACTATCCTCTCCCCTAGATTCCCAAAGGTTATATGTGTTTGATTTGTTATCATAACAATCATAAAAACATAAGCAAATACAGTGGCCACATCTGAAAATAATGAAATTCTGGAACTTTTCCCAAACAGTGGCAATTTCAAACTATAAGGCAATAAGAATGTACTGAGAAGAAAGCAAATAACTATGTAAATGCCAAAGAGGTTTATGGGTAGGGAGAGACTGGAAAGGCACTGAAAGGTAATTATTGCATTCCAATCAACTTGGGGGAGAATTATTCAGTCTTTAAATAGGGTATAAAGGACTAATACGTTATGCAAACATAGATGGTCTATACAACCAATCAAAACAAAGTTTTAGCTTTATAATCTATTGTTTTGGCTCGAATATGGGGAAGGAAAAGGGTGGTAAATGAACTTTTGTCACAATTTTTTTTTATTATTATTGTTTTTTGATAGAGAGAGACAGACAGACAGAGACAGAGAGAAGGGGGAGGGCCCAGAGCAGTCTCCATAGTTGACAGCATTAGTTTTCCATATACCGTAGTTTCATTCCACAGGTGGGCGCAGGGCAGGAACTGGGCCAGGAGCCTCCAGCATAGGCCCCGGCAAGAACTGAACTGGGGGCACACCCCCATTCAGCGTATGGGTCCGCATGGGCCGAAGCCAAGACTCCATCCTCAGTCTCCCAGGCTGCAAAGGGAGCACTTAACCTTCTGAGCCATCCCAGCTTCCCCTGTCACATTTTTTCCCCAACTCCCTTCTCCTCTCTCTTGTGAGTGTGAAAGGAAGTGTGTGTGTGTGTGTGTGTGTGTGTGTGTGTGTGTGTGTGTGTGTGTGTGTGTTTTAATCCCAGATGCTGTTGTTAATTTGAAAAGATTCATCCAGACCTTGGAAAGTCTTCTGCTGACAAGTCTGATTTGAGAGAAGCGCTTAGCCTGTTAATACAGGAAATTCCATAATTATGAACTGGTTATGCTTCAAAAGTTTAATGTATAAGATGAGCACTGGAATCATTTTAGAATAAAAAAGAAACACATAGGAGAAGAAGAAAACAAACATTTATAGAGCACTGTCCTGACTACCTTTACATGCCATCTCACCTAATTATCATAGCGGTACTCTGAAGGATCTTCTCCCCTCCCCCCAACTCCATTTTACAGAACAGGACACTGAGGTTCAGAAATGTGCCCAATGTTATACAAAATCGAAGTGGCAGAACAAAAATTATAATTTTAGTGTTTCTGATTCTTAAATCTGTGTTTTTCCCACCATACTACTTTGCCTTTCTCAAAGAGATCACACAATTTATACAAGAATATATTAAAACTGAGAGGAAGGAGAGCTGATTCTGGGTGATGAGCACATAATGCAATACATAGGTGATGTGATGTAGATTTGTACATCCGGAAACTATCTAATTGTTACCAACCAATGTCACCCCAATAAAGTTAACAATAAAAATTAATTAATTAATTAATTAATTTAAAAAAAACTGAGAGGCAAAGTAATTTTCTCAATGTCAAAAAACAAATTAAGGGCAGATGGAATTAGAATTTAGATCTCTCAAATCTTGGATCAGGCCCTGTCTGTTATTTCATAACTCCTGTTACTTCTCATTATTTTTTTCCCCATATTCCAGGATTAAATGACATCACTCAAGAATAAAATGAGGTTTATATCAGCATCAGTGCCCCACTTCTCATACTCCTAAACACTGAGCTACATTTAAACCCTCAGTGCTGTGTTGAAGTGTTTGTATGAAATGCAATTATTATAATTTTGTTTTATAAATATATTCACCCTAAACCACGATAACACAGAAGCAATTCTGGTGTCAGTTGAAAAATGAATGTATGAAACTTTACAACAGAGGTAGTTACCTCTGTAGAATGAAGCAGGAGACGGGATTTGGAATCTCAAATACGTACTGCTTTGTTCTAATGCTTATGTTGGGCAGTGTATATGACTTATAACTTTGTAATTAACATATATGTACATATATTCTTTAAATGTGTCATATATTGCACTGAAAAAGTATTACAAATAGAAAAGGCTGATTCTCACACTCACACACACACACACACACACACACTGTATCTGCAAAATGAGACAGAAGCACCCATGTGGTCATGGTCAAATTATTTCCTCTCTGATCTTCAGTTTTCTTAAATACAATTAGGAATAATAATGGGGTGCTTGTAAGAATGATATGAGATAAAGTATGTAAAATATTTCATCTTTTGTCTAATAGTAGCTCTTTTTATTCTACGTGCATGATATTATGGATAGATCTTTTTATATAAGATGCATCATCCTTTGATTGGTTTCTTCTACATCAGACAGAATTGACCCTCATTTGTTCATTACTCAAATACAAGGCCATATACCATGTGTTATGTTAATTTCACCTATATATTTACAGTGCTTATGTTAATTTTATGTAAATTCACACTCAGTTCCCTTACATCTCATTCCCATCCTGGCCTGTTCCCAGGGCCCTGTCCGTGATCCAAGACTGCTCTCCCAGCACTGAAAATCTGTGCCTGGTGAAAGGCTGTCAGGCTAATTCCAACTGTTCATTACCAAGATGTGTACACTATGCCCACTCCCCAAGTGTGAGCATCTAGGGCTCTGATCCAGCCCGCAGACTCACCCCAGCCCATGTCTACACACAGGGAAGAGATCTAGGAAAACTATTTGGCATTGTCTGTATTACCCAAGAACATGCTGTCTCATCTCAGAATGCCCTTCTCACTTCACAAGCCTAATCCTTCAAGCCCAAACTTAAACATCTCATTTTGGAGAAAGCCTCTCCAACTTATTCAATCAACATGAACATCTTCATCTCCTGAGCTCCCATGGTGCATTGCCTGTACATTAATCATCTGCTTGGCACTCATACCATTTGGCTTTATGGTATACAAAGAAACATGCAAGTCATAGCCTACTGAATGGTAAATTCCCTAGGAGAAGAGGCAGTCTCTTGTTTGCCTCAAAACTTTCATTCTCTATCCACAAATGCCAGAAACAGAAAAAAAAAAAGAAGAAAAGAAATATACATATGTGTGTGTGTGTATTTTTGTAGAACCTAACTATTAACTGGGAACAAAAATTGCTCTTGCTTCTCTTCGGGCCATGCACAGCTACCAACAATTATACACATTTCTTAGATGAATTCATGTAAAGTTAATTGATTCTCCAACTCAGCAGGTTATCAAAACTGAATTACTCAACTCATCTACATGATAAGATAATGAACAGAATTTCCCCTTCTACACTTCAAATGGTGATTTTTGAAAGAAACTTTCCACTGGCTGTATAACTCAAGTACCTCCCAAATATAATATTCTAAGCTAAGGTTTTTCCAAGGTACTAATAAATTTAAGTTCCATAAATACCTTATCTCTCAAAAACAATTTTGCTCTACACCATTCCAAGAAAAAAATGTAGCATCTATGAATTTAATTTTTTAGCCTCATAGAATATAACCATGAATTGTTCAACACCTTAATGGGGTAAAGTTGTACATGAGTATAATAAATCTGAAAGATTAGTGGTTCTCTCTTTATCTAAGTGGAATCTTGGTGCAGTTTTAGAAGAGTCTTTATGACTCACCTTCCATTTCCATCCACTCACAAGAATGAAACCACCATGAAACAGTGGTTGAAAAGAGTAGGTTAACATAGAATTTCAACCATGGCTAATTAGAAATCCAGCCAATGCAGCCAAAGATGAGCTTAAAAGTGCTCATGAGAAGAAGCTGAAGTTTACAAAACAATCTTCTTTGATGAGTTAAGTATAAATGAATCAGAAACATATGGGTTAAATTCCCCTTGAAATACCCATGGATTTAAAATTAAGTGGAAAACTGGTTGGCAAAGTATAAATTCTAAGCATCTGAAATGTAGTTAGAAATCATTTTCTTTGAAACCTTAACAAGAGAGTTTCCCTGAGATCTCTTACACAAAGCACAAGGTATTTCTTATGACTATGGCAGGCACTTCTCTAGCAAAGAGAGTGGTTGAGCTTTGGCTGTGGACACAGATAAGTCTTACCTGAATTCTAGTCCTGCTATTGGCACTATGCCGCAGTGTAGCCTCAGAGAACCTTAATTCCCTCATGTGTCAAGTGGAGATGATGACAGTTCCTTATAGGATTTTAAGATTTAGGTGAAATATTATATGGAAAACACCTAGAAGTGTCCCAAGTACATAGCTTTTATCAGTGATAGTTTTGAGATCATCACTCAGAAAGGGACTGATAACAGATTGACTTAAGAAAAGGCTTCTTAAAGTACTGTAAAACATCCAGGACAGACAAGTTAATAAGCAGAACTGCCAGTCCCAATTTATTGACTTTTCAGATGCCCTTCTTTGGAAGAGAAGGAAGGGCTTTGAGGTTTATGAACACAAGATGAAGAGGTGGGTTGAGTGCATGCTACAAAGCTATAATAGAGAGGTTTCCATGTTTTCAGGTGGAAAGAGGCAGTGTGGCAGATGGTAAGATTAGCACATGGATTCAAAATCTCCATTTACTCAAGAGTTTGCTAACAACAAAGAAACAAAAACTCATGGACACAGTCAATAGTTTAGTGGTTACCTGAGGGTAAGTGGAGAGAGGGGTGGGGAGCCAAATATATGGTGATGGAAAGAAAACTGACTCTGGGTGATAAACACATAATACAATGCATAGATGACGTATTGTAGAATTATATACCTGGAACCTATGTAATTTTTACTAACCAATATCACCTCCAATGAATTTAACAATTAAAAAAAGAGTTTGCTACCATTATGTGAATTCCTAACTTTTGGAACCGGACAGGTACTAATTTTTCTTTACAGATGAAACATCTAAGGCTAGGGTAGGAAAATGATTTGCCCAAGGTCACATGGCTGCTGAAAAGCAGAGCCAGCACTAGAACTCAAGTTTCCTGCCTCCTCGTCCAGTACTATTCTCACTAAATCATGTTACTATGCTGGATGCAGGCCTGATAAATTCTGGTGCCAAGTGGTAATTGGTTTCCCCTCCAAGAGAGCAGTTGAAGGGGCAGCAGAGTCCTTTTTCACCTTGGAACATGCCAGAGATGATGTCAAGAAAGCCAGGTTTAAACCAGGTCAGCCAGAAGGGTTTGTCTAAAGCACAGCTGAGCAAGCTCCATTCAAGCCAGGATTCCATCAGTACAGCGGGTGTGTCAGTGACAAAACTGAGTGAACAAAATGTAAGCCAAGTATTCATTGAGAAGGCTAGGCAAGATAGGTCTAGATTGGGGAAGGGAAGTGGAAAGGACTAGGAGAAGGCTGAAGGAAAGGTACTAGATGACTAGGTTTCCTTTATAGCAGGGTGTCCAACCTTTTGGCTTCCCTGGGCCACATTGGAAGAATTGTTTTGGACCACACATAAAATACACTAACACTAACAATAGCTGATGAGCTAAAAAAAAAAAAAAAAAAGGTCGCAAAACTATCTCATAACATTTTAAGAATTTGTGTTGAACCACATTGAAAGCCATCCTGGGCCACATTTGAACATTTATTTATTTATTTATTTATTTATTTTTAATTGTTTTTTGACAGAGAGAGACAGATAGATACAGAGACAGAGAAAGAACTGAACTGGGGGAGCTCCCACTTCAGCACATGGTTCCACACGGGCCGGGGCCGGGATTCGATCCTCGGTCCCCGGCGCTGCAAAGTGAGCGCTTAACCCACTGAGCCATCCCAGCTTCCCCAAAGTGTGGTGTAGGCCCCAGCGAGATATGAACAGGGCCACATTTGACCGGCGGTCTGTGGGTTGTACAAGCTTACTTTATAGCATTCCTCATCCACTGGGGCTTCTCTGAGCCGACTGAACTACTTGTGGAGGGTCTCTATGACATCGGCCTTCACTTGATATGTTTGAATTTGCAAGATTCTCACTTAAAAAACAAAAAACTTAACACTCACCTTAAAGACTATGCCTGAAATATCATTAAGCCAGAAATAAATTTATGAGGATTAAGACTTTGAGGTCTGAATAACTAGGATTCCATTTGAGTGGCTAAGTCAAAAGTTAGATTGCCCCCATCCCCGATTCAAATATGTTTTCCCATTAAAAAAACCCAAAGACTCTTAAACAAGCTGGTCATAAATAATAATTAGCAACCTAAGTCCTCTCAGCGCCACCAAGCTACCATTCAATCCCATTTCCCACCTCCCTATTGGAATTTTCTTTGCTTCATCTAAACTGCTCAATCTTTGATCCTACAACACATTTAATGTATTTCTATGCATACACCTTTGTTTTCTTCAACTACGTCCCATCCTACAATATCTTTCCCCAGTTTACCTAAATATTGTAGTTTAGGATATGAAGAATTACAAATACCTGAGTATTATTCTAAATAACATTTCAACATTATTACCATGAGACTTTGTTTTTTGATATCTTGTTAATTCCAGGATGGGGTTTAAATTATTATATCTATTCCAGGCCAAGACATAAACCCTTTCTAAGCAGGTACTCCCTCAAGTGTGGTAAAGGAAAGAATAAATTATCTAAGTCATTCTATAACCTAATCAAGCTAAGCATGAAGTTATTTTGCTAACGTAAAGGCTGTTTTGGCACAATGACAAACAAGCTTTGAAAATTCTTTTTTTGTTTTAAGATTTATTTTTATTGTTTTTTTGACAGACAGAGACAGACAGACAGACAGACAAACAGAGACAGAGAGAAGGGGGAGGGCCCAGAGCAGCCTCCATAGTTGACAGCATTAGTTTTCCATATAGTTTCACTCCACAGTTGGGCACAGGGCTGTGCAGGGCAGGAACTGGGCCGGGAGCCTCCTGCATAGGCCCTGGCAAGAACTGAACTGGGGGCACACCCCAGCTCAGCATGTGGGTCCACCTGGGCCAGAGCAGGGATTCAATCCGCGGGCTCCGGGGCTGCAATGCAAGCATTTAACCCACTGAGCCATCCCAGCTTTCCCTGAATATTCTATACCTAAGAAATTGGGTAGAATTATGAAAAGGTAAAAAAAAAAAATATATATATATATATATATATATATATATATTATAAATTAGCAAGCTATCTGGCTGTAGTCTGTCCTAATCTAAAAACAGACATATGAATAGAGGGATCCGATTTAGAAAGATGATTAAGTATGTGTTTTCAATGAAGCAAAGCCTGTGGGTGATATGGCTGGACCTGTTTTTCTGATAGCTAATTTTTATAAAGCCACAGAAATCTTTGAAGTAATGTGGGTGTAGCTATGGGTACTCTACAGTACTGACTTTCTGGCTAGAGCTTCCTCAGTACGCTATGGAACACAGCATATACACACATATATATATACATCCTCGTAGAGAAACTCCATTTACCTGATTTTTCATTTAAAAAAAATGCTGTTTCACAGTGCTTTGGATTCACACCAGGAACAAGAAATGCTGATTATCTGAAATTCAGATGAGGAACCAACTGGATAAAAAGGCCTGCACTCACTCAACACATGCCCCAAAAGTTCAGTAAATGCAAAGAGCAGATACCAGAGGTCTGCTTCGAAATAAGCTTTACTTAGAGTGGAAATACTGAATGCAGAGCACTAGAAAAGGAAATCAGAGGATTATGTTCTGCAAACCATTTTCTCTATCTTAGGTATGTGCTCCTTTGACAATTTATTGGCTGAAACAGCCTGGTTCCTTTCTTAATAAATTGTAGCCACAAATATATGTATGTGTAAGAAATTTTGAGACCCCTTTGAAAGGGGCTCCGTCCAATCCCCAAGGCTCTGGGCATTTTCAGCATCGGCAGAAGGCTCTCCAGGAAGTCTGGCGGATAGAAGCTGGGCTCCCCCATGACCGAAACCCAAGAACACTCTCATTAGAGGAGTCTGACTCGAGTAAAAGGCCTGCTGAGGACACGGACCAAGGAGCGGCAGGCAGGCCTTTGTGAGCAGCCAGGCTCTTGAGCAAAGCACAGTTTTTACAATCCTCCAAAACTGGCTGCCAACCCAGACAAGCTATGAACCTCACTGTGTCCAGGTGAACTAAGGAAACGATGAAAACTCCACTCACTTCCCAGAACGGCTGGGTCAACACTAAGACTGAACTGCCAAGAGATTCCCACAGTATTCAGTGCAGATTCACTCTGGCAATGGGGAAGGAGCAGAAAGAGATGATGGCGTATGCGAAGATGAGGGTGCTAGAGAAAAACTGTCAGATCAAGCAGCAGAAAAATAATGAACAAAATATATTGAGAAGAAAGACTGAAAGTATTTTATCCTCAAACCCTTCTTTTATGGAGGAGACAAAGCCTGGCACATTGTTGAGGACACCCATCATTTGCTTTTAGTCATCTATAATCTGTAAGAGTACATTTGTCTGTTTGTACTTCTTATATGTAGGATGCAAAATGAGGTATTTGAGGCTATACAGGAAAAGTCAGGTTCCGATAATAAAGTGTTTTGAGGTCAGAATGCAGAATTTCTGGACCCGCCTTTAATAATAGACACTCTAGCAGTGACTTATATCACCATTGTATTAAACCAAGCTTGCTCTGGCATTGGCAGGGGTCAGTTAAGTTTTCAACATACCCTTACCTAAAACCCCACCATATGTATTCTCAAACATGAAAATGACATTGCCATGAGATGAACCTCACATATCTAAATCCAATAAAGGATCCTGATTAATGACCTGGCGCTGTCACCTACAAGACAGGGACTTAAATCATTTGGTCTCTTAGTCTTGCTTTCCTTATCCATAAAAGTGGATAGTAGTATTTTTTCTCAGTAGGTTGTGGTAAGGATTAAATGACATAATATTAAACAAATGCTTTCTTCAGGGGGTGCTCAAAGAGCAGTCACTACAGTATTATTATTATTAATGGAGGGGATGAGAAAGTTAAATGTCATTTCTTGGAAATTGGAATTCCCTGCCCTCTTGGTAGTTAGGTGCACAATTTGTGCTATGAGATATGAGAACTTGTAGCTTATGTGCAATTTGCATTCACTATGTACTGGATTTGTAAGTATTCCTTGGTCTTTTTTATAGGAGTATCTTGATAAGCTAATTACAATGAAGCTCCTAAAATTGAGGACACATCACTTCAATTTCTTTTGGATTTCTCTGAAAGACTTCAACAAAAGTTGACAGTCCTGAATTGCTCGTATTCTCAAAGACTTAAATGCTGGAAAGGACTTTGGAAATTGTCTAATTCATGTCACTTCATGTTACATTAAAAAGAATCCAGTAGTTGAAGTTAGATGTCCCACCCTCTTTGTGACTTTTCCTAAACCACCTATGCTCTCTGAGCCACAACTTCCTGATCTGAACAAGAGAGATAGTACCATACTAGTTGCCCCTAGGGTTGTTTTCAAAGCTAAATAAAATAATGAATTCAGAAACAGTAGGCAAATTGTAAAGCCATGTGTTTTCATCATTATTATTATGCACTGGAAACTAAGTCTCAAGAGGACTGACTAATTTGCCCATGGTCACCCGAAGTTTCAGTGATGAGTGGTCTGTCAGAAAGGAACTTTAAGATTGTGGGTACACGTGCGTGACCACAGTGACTTGTCTATTCAAGCCAATTAATGATTTCCTTAAAATGAGCTGAATCTGCAGTGTTTCCCTTCCTGGCCTGGACCTTTAGAAATGTTCATTACCCTCTGCAACAGAGAGATCTAGCTTCCAGAGCATGTGTCCACGTAGCCTGGACAGCATCAGAGCAATCACCTGCTAAGGTCTTACAGTGAATGTCAATGCTTCAAATTTTATATGCAGGGTCCGGCAGAAGTAGCACCCTTTTTTAAAGTAGTATAGAAAAATCATACATGCTTATGATTTTGTAATAAAAAATTTGGTATAGAGTGCCAGCTCATAAAAAGAGGTGTTACTTCTGCCAGGCCCTGTATAATTTAAAACTTCGGAACAGGCATTATATTCACAGGGTTCAAAACTCAAGAAGCATAGAAAGTATTCCTACAAAGTCTCCTCTCTTCTCCTTTACCCTCTGCCCAGTTCCTTCCACCAAACAGGTAACCACTTCTCTAGTGCCTTCAGCATTCACTCAGAAAGGTTTTTATGAAAACAAGCAGATGTGAATATATTCAATATCAACTTACACTCCATTAGATTCAATTCAATTTTTTTAAATCACATTTATCTTTTTAGACTTTATCAACCATTCCCCATTGGTCCACTGATTCAATAACCTTCAAATGAAATTTGTTCTACTGCTATACTACGGGAAAACAATCTCTCTCTTAATTACGGACTTCACTTCTTAATCTAGAATCACGTTCTTAGACCATCAAAGCTCATAAAAAGGTGTACAACCTACTCAGCAGAATAAAATATGAAGATAGGTTATTCTGGGGCAAGCAGGCTGCTTGGTGTAAACCCAACAGAGGAGCTTGTTAACATGCAAATTTCTGGACTGAACTCCGAACAGTTCTGACTTCTGTGGGGAACCAGGAATCCCGTTTTGTTGAGCAACCCCACCAACTATGATGCCAGTGATTGGCAGACTACATTTCCGGCAACACGAGACTGGAAGGTAGAAGAATGTTTTCATGTCTGAACTCCCATCAATTCACCATGTGACCCATGACAAGGAACCTCAGTTCACTGGACCTTCATACCATCCTCTACACAAGGCAGAGACTGGGTCAAAAAGTGCTTCCCCTCTAGAAAACCATGCTGTAATGCTGTGAATCTTCTTAGACAACTTTGATGGACAGTAAGCCATGAAGAGACTGTGGGTTACTGTGATGTATGTACTTCAGAGAAGCTATAATACACAGTCTAAAAGAACATGAGATATAGTGACCTATGGTTTTTCTTTGCCTTAATAATTTTTTTTCAATAGTGGTCAGGCTGTGTATTACAAATGGAGAACTGAGTCAATGTCAGGAGACCCTAAAGGGAATAGCCCTTCGTGCAGAGGCATGGAAGTTCTGTTTTCTGCCATCATCACAGGAAAGGTGTGTGCCTTCAAACAAAGCTTTAGATGCAATAGAAACAGACATGTATTTGTAAAACCAAAGCATTTTCATTTTCAAGAATCAGATTCTGCTATTTTTAGAGAAGGCACTTAGTTGATTGTGGCCTACTGGTGGATCAGCACTCCAGACCTGGCATGCCCACTTGCAAACAGGCATAAACAGCTTTGCCCATCACCTGGGGGAGCCCTGTCTCTGCAAGTGGGGTCCCCAATCTTAATGGGGTAAAGCGAGCAGCCCATGCTAGCCCTATGCTCAGTCTCTCTGACTACAGCACTGACGGTAAGAAGAAAAAATGTACTTACTGTTTCAATAAATATTTTGAAAGAGTTTAAAATTTTAAATCAAGTGCTTGCCAGCTTGACCTTCCTTTAATGAAGAGGTTGTATTGCATTGTAGTTAAGTGTGTTTTTATCTTTTTTATAAATTCCTTTAGAGCAGGTTTGGACAGTAACTAGTTCCACAGTCCTTGGTACATGCCAGGTCCCCAATAAATACTTGAGGAATGAATGAATGAATGAATGAATCAATCAATCAATAAATCAATCAACCAATTAAGCTCTTTCCTATAGTCCTATCGAGACTTCCTCTATGAACCAAGTTTACTGTACACCCCACACTGTTTTGGGAACTGAAGATACAACAGAAAATAGGCAGCCAGGTCCTGCTTTGTTGAAGCTTACATTCTAGAGAAAGATATAATTTTAGGTAGACTGACCAGATGTCCTGTTTGAAATGGAACAGAAAACAATAGTAATGTTCAGTTTCAAATGATATGAATGGTCAGCCTAGTCTCATTGAGCTAAATTCAAGGTATCAGAGCTAAATTCAAGGTGTCAGTAGACTGACCATATGTACTATCTGAAACAGGCTAAATATTTTTAAAGATATAGTAATGCGGGAAGCCGGGATGGCTCAGCAGGTTAAGCACTCACTTTGCATTCCCAGGGCCTGAGGATTGAATCCAGGCCCCGGCCCGTGTGGACCCATATGCTGAACTGGGGAGTGCCCCCAGTTCAGTTCTCACCGGGGTGAGACCCTGGCCCAGTTCCTGCCCTGTGCAGCCCCGCACCCACCTGAGGATTGAAACTATGTGGAAAAACCAATGATGTCCAACTATGGAGACTCTTCTGGGCTCTCTCCCCTCTCTCTGTCTCTGTATCTCTCTCTCTCTCTCTCTCTCTCTCTCTCCCCCTCTACCTCTCTCTCTCTCTCTCTCTATCTCTCTTTCAAAAATAATAAAAATAATTTTTTTTAAATATATAGTAATGTGATAAAGAGGCACTGGAAAACAACATTAGATAGGATGGTGAGAGAAGATAAAGGGTTTGGGATAGATTAATTAATTAATTAATTAATGAGTCTCATATGAAGAAGATTCCTTGTTATAGAATACATCACCTGTCCTGAGTGGAGTGTTTGGAAAAAAGGGAGAACCACATCAATTAAATATGTTTGGAACAAACTATTGCAAAGCTGTAGGCTACCAGCTGAACCACGGCAAAGCTGCCAAGTGGCCTAAGTTCCAAATATATATATTCTCTTTCAAAACATATACAAAATGAAGCATTTTAAAAGCTTCCAGAAATTAGGCAATGCCTAAATTATCTGCATTTAGCCAATTCTCATCTCCTATTTTGCACATGCATGCTCCACATGTGTCTAGGACTCTTACCTCATGCTTTCACTCTCTTATGTGATACACTCCACATCCTATCTGATTTTAGGGTTCACTGTGTGTGTACATCCTACAATTTCTTTCTCCCTATTCTCTAGGGCAGGGATTCCCAACCCTGTGCCCACGGGCGCCATGGTGCCCGCGCCCCGATTTGTGTGCGCCCACCATTATTTGACTGCATCAGAAGTTTTTCATAAACACTAAGTGAAACTGTCATTTATTTTTATACATTTGTTAGAATTTTAAAATATTGTTTGAGTATCGACACAGGTTTATTATATTCGTTGGTATGTTTGCGATATCGTATGTATAAGTTTTTCCCTAGCTTTTGCCTTTGTACATGTCGCATCTTGTTTAGCCGCTGCGCTCTTTACACTCTCCTCCCCCCAACCGGGAGACGCGACGTTGCCATTTTGATTGCGGTTGCTGGACTGATCGGGTCGTGACGGTTAGCTAGGATCACTGTGTTTTGATATATTCGATTTTAAATGAACTAAAAGCGAGGTAGATAATCTATTATTATGGTGGCAATTTGATATGATATTGTAGTTCTATGCTGTAACTATTTTTATTTTTATTTTTTTAGTCCTAAAATGAGTGGACCAAATAAGAGAAAACGAACCTATAATTTTAACACAGACTGGGAGGAATCATATTGTTTCATTAATTTAAAAGGTAAATGCGTTTGCCTGTTGTGTGGCAGTAGGATTGCAGTGCCGAAAAAACATCATGTTGAACGTCACTTTCAGACAAGTCATACCACTTTTGATACGAATTATCCACTTAAATCTGAAGTAAGAAAGAAAAAAATAAATCAACTAAAATGAAGTTTAACTACTCAACAGACTGTTTTCACTAGACATGTGGAAAAATCTAAAAAGGCAACCATTGCTTCTTTCAAAATTT
>PVKE010033820.1:0-17716 GCA_004027555.1 Craseonycteris thonglongyai | reverse complement strand
CCATTCAGTCGTCCTGGCAGTTACCAGTCGTACCGCTGTTCAGTATATGGGGTTGCACAGGCTGAGGTGGGAATCAAACCCCAGACCTTGTGGTTGTGAGGCAAGCACTCAACTGTTGAACTGTCCTAGCATCCCCAGCAATGCTTTTTTTTTTTTTTTAAGATTTATTTATTGTTTTTGACAGAGAGAGAGAGAGAGATACAGAGTCAGAGACAGAGAGAAAGAGAAGGGGGAGGGCCCAGAACAGTCTCCATAGTTGCACATCATCAGTTTTTCCACATAGTTTCATTCCACAGGTGGGCGCGGGGCTGCACAGGACAGGAACTGGGCCGGGGTCTCGCCCTGGTGAGAACCGAACTGGGGGCACTCCCCAGTTCAGCATATGGGTCCACACAGGCCGGGATTCGATCCTCAGTCTGGTCCCCTGGGCTGCAAAGTGAGCACTCAACCCACTGAGCCATCCTGGCTTCCCCAGCAATGCTTTTTTTTAAAGTCAGGAAGTAACACGGTCAAATATGCGTATAAGGGCAATAAACTCTTGTCACAATGTAGAGAGAGGATGGCTTGGGGTAGAAAAAAATAGACACAGAAACTGCAGCTTTATGTCCTAAGATTCTGAAATGTGGGACTTTCAGTTCATATCCTAAGTTTATATAATGATTCCTAGTATATTTATTCCCTTTCATCCTCCTGAACTAATTTTCTTAGCTTGTCTACATGTAGCATTATCTCTATGCCTCTTGTTGAGTTAGTTGCTTTTTTTCTGGGGATTTCTTAAGATCTGGTGATCTGTTACACATAGTACTTAGGTGTAGCAAGGATATGCCAATGCTTTCTGATTGATTTTTAATGCCTTTCTCAATGATTCCTTGCATTTTGCTGGACTTTTTCTTTAGTGAATTTGTTTTGTGAATTGGTTCCTATGTGGCAACCATAGTTCCTCTGGGTTGGATAGGCTTTGTTTTCTAGACTTTTAATTTACATGGGGGGGAATCTATTTATGATATTCAGGTATTTATTCTGTTAGGCACTGTGCGTGATCCTACAAATTTAAAGATAAATGAAGACTGTGTCTTCCCTCAAAGAATTCACAATCTAGTAGAATTCAAAAATAATTTTTAAATACATACTTATCAAAGTACATAGCCTAGGATAGAGGAAGGCACAGCTAATTTTTGAGAGCTACCAAGAATAATCAGAAAATCCTCCCCCCTTTCAAATTATATGAAAGTGTAATTTCTAACTCTGTTTGCAGCATTTGAAAATATAAAATAACAAGAAGGTACAAGTCTGTAATTGCCTTTGAGCTCTAGTTCAATTTAAACCATTTTCTCTTAATCACTTTCTTGTAATGCATTAGTTATTCTTAACTGTCCAGGAGTTTGTGGATGTTTCTTTTTCTTTACAAATTTTTTGGTCTGTTAATGCATGGCCATCCAAAATGGCTTGTTTGTAAATAGCATTTTTAATTTAAACATGTTAATCCCATACAGTGGCATCAAATTTAGTTTCTGCTTTGTTCTTA
Organism: Craseonycteris thonglongyai; assembly: GCA_004027555.1. Taxonomy (NCBI): domain Eukaryota; kingdom Metazoa; phylum Chordata; class Mammalia; order Chiroptera; family Craseonycteridae; genus Craseonycteris; species Craseonycteris thonglongyai. Next base: position 16,191 of record PVKE010033820.1, on the reverse strand, counting down.
AGAAGGATGTCTTTTGAGAAGAGCCTAGTAGCTCAGAATGAATTTCATGACCTGCATTTCTTAGTAGCTACTTTGCCTTTAGCATCTTTTCTGCTGGATGAGTTGGTAAAAGCTTGTCCTAGTTTTCTGAACCTGTTTTGTAGCAATAATTCAGCCTGAATTTTTTCTTTCCTTATTGTTTTCTTGAAGTTTAAAATTATTTAGTACATTTAGGTTTGCTTTTTTGTGGTTTTCAGTTCTAAGGGAAATTTTCTTCCCTGGCAGTCTCTTCATAGGTTCTTGGCAGAGCCAGAGATGTCTATTAATTTTCTCTTTATAATTAGGAATTATAATGTGATAAGATGACCTCTCAACATATCCTCTCTCTTGTGGATGTTTCTCCTATAGTTTTGAGTTTGCTGTTTTCATTCCTTATGCTGTAATACTTTAACATCTCATGCCCTCTCTCTGTTTTTATCAATCTCATATCACCTGCTTATTTTCAGGATTGTGGAGTTGTCTTTTGATTTACTTTATAATTGTTTGTTTGGGTAAAAATTTCAGAAATGTTATGATAATTTAAAGACTTGAAAAGCACATCTACATTGAAGGCTGACTTATTTTTTCTTCCCTTAACATTCAACAGGGTCACAAAAATACACTTGGCTTTAACAACTCTTGTGTATTTCTACTCTTCTTAAAACCAATGTTTTGTATGTCTCACTGAAGAATGTCCTTCACCACTGATGTGTTGCCAAAATCTATTATCATGTAATCTATGGCATAAGAGAAATCTAAAAGTGGTGGCTCTTTCTTGGGAAAAACAAACACTATCTAAAAGGTCATCACTTCTGCTTAAAGGATATTTTAAAGATATCAAGCCACACATTTGTTGTTTGTTTTCAGGTTATACTCCATGCCTATTATAGAAAAAATTAGAGAATATAGGAAAGTATAAAGAGGAAAAGTGTAAACAATCAGTAATTCTACCACCAGTAAAAAGCTACCTGTTATTTCTGTGCAACCCCAAATTTTCTTGTAGGCTTAGTCTAGCAACCACCTACCCTTTTTTAAGCCTTCTTCCTCAATAGACTGTTCAGGACATTAAGAGTGGAAGACTGACTTTAAATATAAGGGTCCTTAGGGTTTTTATGGAAGGGACGGAGCTGTAGGAAAAACCTACAAATTGTTCCAGAGATGACATCTTGTTCTTATTTAGCTTTCTTTGAGTCATTAACAGTCGGGCGCCACTGGTGCTGAAACTTGTCATTATTATAACCGCAAATGGGTTAATGCCCAAACAAAGCTATATTCTTGGGGCTGGTTCCCAGCTCCACCACACAGACCTCAGCAGTAGCACCCTCCAAGTCCCAGGACAATGGTCCACAAATAAGAGGATGTCAAATGGTCAGTCTGGATTCAAAATTCTCTGCTTTTATCTGGGAGCTTCCAGTTGCTGGCAGGGCAGAACCAAAGAAAAATAAATAAATAAAAGCCAAGCCAACAAACCCTAAAAAAAGAGGCTGTGTGGTTTGGTGGTCAGACCACTAGCATGGAGGCTGGGATGGCGGAGATACAGAGCCTGCTCTCCAGCTGATTGGCTGGATGATTCTAGACGAGTCATTTTCCTGATATGCTCCTCAGTTTTTCTACTTAGAAAAGGGAGAAGTGCTTTAGAAAGTTCTTATGAAGGCAAATGAAATTATCTGCAAAATAGCCTCAAGTTGCTTGGAAATAAAATGAAATTGTAATCCTTAACGATTATTATCCTATTACGTATTTTCCGGCGTATAAGACGACCCCCTAATTTTACAGTTAAAACATAGGTTTAGGCCTATATTCGCTGTATAAGACTACCCCCCACTTCCGAGGCTGTAGTCTTATACAGCGAATATAGGCCTAAACCTATGTTTTAACTGTAAAATTAGGGGGTCGTCTTATACGCCCGGTCGTCTTATACGCCTGAAAATACGGTACTTTAATAATATAGTAAGTAAGTCACAGGTGTGAAAATTTGAACATCCTCAAACTGCATTGGTTAAGGGAAGTGGGCAAGGGTGGGGGAGGAAGGCAAATATTTTTTGTCAAATTTACAAGACTTCACATCAAATATCAAATTAGTAAATTCATTACCTCAAGATAATAAATGCTGTTCCTAGGTTGGGTCTGTCCCTTTATCCTTACCACATCCAAACTCAGTGACTCACAGGAGCCTAGAAATGAGACACATATACAATTTTAAGGGAAAGGGAGAATTAGGAGGTTTGAAGCTCCTGCTGGAGGAGGCTAAGAATAGACCACTCAAAACACAAAAAGAAGAACCTCCTCTTTCCTTTTCCTCCCAATGTAGGTGGTCCACTGGTTTCCCAGTCATTCATTTGATAGCATGATTTTTGTTTTCTTTCTTTTCACAAAACCTCGCCTCGCTTTTTGGGAGGTGAGAGGAGACTAACTTAAAAAGTGAGAACAGAACTGGCTTTTTCTAAAAGGTTTCAATTGTGATAAGTGCTACAGACTACTAACCTGTTATTGGAAGTGGAGGGGAGCAAAAGAAGTATCTGAATCTCTGGGAACTTGAAAACCAATAAATGTTCTCCCCTCTTAAAGTAGAAGTGAGTAATTTTGGCATTATGAGGGCGGGGAATCCAATAGGTGTCCTGGTTTGTATACTTCATCTCCATAAGAAGTGAAGTGTCTTGGTAGGAACAAAGGACACCTTGGAAGGTTACCTAATAGTAAGGGATATGAGTGTAAGGAGGGACTAAAGATAAAAAGGAATTGGAGAGGAAATATCAATGAATTCTTAGAAGGTTGAAGGAACACCTTCAGTGTGTCTTGCCTTGTCAGGGCAGAAAAGATACCGTACATCCCTGTCCTCAAGGAGCAGCCAAGATAAACTATCATGAAAGCATTTTGTAGCAACTGAAGATAATAAACAATAAAGAGATAAAAATAAATAACAATATTAAATGCTTATGGGAATTTAGGTGTGGGCACTATTGTGAGTTAGGATACCAGGTGTATATAGCAGGAATGGTTATGAAATTCAGAAACTGAAGACAAAAATAGCTGGCAATAATTCTTCGACACCGGAAAATATTATGGATTCAAATGAACTCTCCACCTCACATTCCTCTAAAACCAGCTCAAGAATGGGAATTCTAAGAAGCCTCCACAAAGCGAGCGCTCCCGGAACTAAGGTGACCAGCGTGGCGTTGCCATACGGAGGCTATTTGCGTAACACTCTCTCAGCCTCCCACCTCCCCTCCCGCTGCGTGGGTGCCATGACAACGGAGAGAGCGGGCGACCTGGGTTCCGGAAGTTGGAGGGCTAAAGCTTGGACGCTAACCCGGTCAAAGGATGCTGAGTCCGGAGCGTCTAGCCCTACCGGACTACGAGTATCTGGGTAGGAGCTTCCTTCAGCTTCGGGGAAGGAAAGAAGTACAGACGAATTAGGCCGGGGTCTGAGAGGAGGCGGGGCGGGGTCTGGGTTGGAACAGGGCCAGGTGGGATGGGGAGGGGTGGCAAAGGGGACGCGTTCTAGGGCCTGAGCCCGTAAGGCCGAGCCAGGTGGAAAACAGCCTCTGAGGAGAAAATGTCTGAAGTGTACGCTGGAACTCAGGCAATGTGAATTGTGTTCAAAGTAGAATAGGCTGGAGTTGAGAATTTGGGGCCCTTTTGGGATGTTACTGATATGCTGGTAGTGAAGTAACCTTGGAACCTAAAGTGGCAAATAAATCATCCAGTGAATAATCATTTTCTTATAGCAGCAACTAACATTTTTGAGCGTTTCTTTACATTAAGTACTGTACTACGTAAGCGTTTTACATTCGTTCTTTATTGAAATGTCACAACAGCCCTAGGCTAGGAGCAAATACTGTTTTCCTTCCATTTTGAAGATGGAGAAACTGAGGCGTAAATGAGGTCAGACAGCTAGAAAACGGTAGAGCGAGGATCAGAACCTAATATGCCCATTCCAGAGCCTGAGCTCTTGACCATTAAGGCTGTAGCTCTTCATTGAGCACCTTCAGTGTGTGAGGCATTTACTGGATGATAAAAGGATGCATGCACACAAATTAAAAAAGAAAAAAAAATGAACAGATCTTATTTTTTAGAGCAGTTTTAAAGTTCACAGAAAATGGAGCAGATAATTATATAGCATTACTATAAACACCCTCTCTCTCCCACTCAGAGTTCCCTCTATTACTAACATCTGGCATTTGTGTAGTACATGTGTTGCAATTGATGGGCTAATATTCATACATTATTGTAAACTAAAATCCATAGTTTACAGCAGGGTTCAGTTTTTGTGTTGTCTGTTCAATGGATTTTAACAAATGCATAATGGCATGTATCTGCCGTTATAGTATTGTGAAGAATAGTTTCACTGCCCTAAAAATCATCTGTGCTGCACCTATTATTCATCTTTACCTCTGATCCCCAATCCTTGGCAACCACTGATCTTTTAACTGTCTTTAAAATTTTACTTTTCCAGAATGTCATAGATTTGGAGTCAGATAGTATGTAACCTTTTATATACTGTGAAATAAGTGGCTTCTTTCCTTAAGCAATAGGCATTTAAGATCCCTCAATGTCTTTTTCTAGCTTTATTTCTTTTTATCACTAATGTTCAATTTTATGGTGGTAATGTACACATTTTTTTGAAGATGTATTTTTTTTAAAGATTCATTTTATTGTTTTTGACAAACACAGAGAGATAGAGACAGAGAAAATGGGTGGGGGCAGAGCAATCTCCATAGTTGTACATCATCAGTTTTCGACATGATTTCCTTCTACACAGGTGGGTGGGAGCTGTGCAGGGTGGGAACTGGGTTGAGGGCCTCCCGCATGCACAGCACGTCCCCTTGAGCCAGGGACTGAACCTGGGGGCAAGAACTGAACTGGGGGCCTCCTGCATGGGAACTCACCCCAATTCAGCGTATGGATCCGCGTGGGCCAGGGTCGGGATTTGATCCTTGGGTCTCTGAGGCTGCAAAGCAAGTGCTTAACCCGCGGAGCCATCCTGGCTTCCCTTGAAGATTTATTTTATTGTTTTGACAGAGACAGAGCGAAAGGGGAGGGCCCAGAGCACTCTCCATAGTTGTACTAGTTTTCAATATGGTTTCATTCCACACAGTTGGGCGCGGGTCCATGCAGGGCGGAAACCAAGTGGGGGGGCCTCCCACATCGGAAGCATACCTCAGTTCAGCATATGAGTCCACATGGGCCTGGGTTGGGGCTTGGTCTTCGGCCTCCAGGGCTGCAAGGAGAGCACTCAAACTGCTGAGCCATCCCGGCATTCCCTGTACACATTTTTTAATGAAAAACAATTCTAGTTAAAATTTTTGAATTGGTAATATGGAAACAATAAAAAAATATAAAGAAGTTTATAGTGAAAAGCCTTCTCCCTTCTCATGCCCCCTATCTACCAGTTCCCATGCATACTCAGTCCCTGACCAGTAACCACTATTACTGGTTTCCTATGTATCTTTTCAGAGTTTATTATGTACATAAGACAATTCAGTGAATACTTTTTTATTTAATATATCTAAGAGTAATTTCTGTACCAGTAGAAAGCTACCTCATCTGTTTGTTTGTTTTTAAAGATTTATTGTTTGAGAGAAGGTGAGAGAGAGAATGAGAGAACAGGGGAAGGCTCAGAGCAGTCTCCATAGTTGTACATCATTAGTTGTGACATACTTTCATTCCACACAGTTAAATGTGGGGCCTTGTGGGGCCGGAACCAAACTGGGGGCCTCCTGCATGAACCTTCACCGCCATCCTGGTGGTTACCAGTTGCACTGTGGCTCAGTATACGGGTTTTCACAGGCCGGGATCAGGATTCGATTCCTGGACCTTGCAGTTGCAAGGCAAGCACTCAACCTGCTGTGTTATCTTGCCATCCCCTTTTTAAAATGTTTTTAGGGGGAAGCCGGGATGGCTCAGTGGGTTAAGCGCTCACTTTGCAGCGCTGGGGACCGTGCGGAACCAAATGCTGCACTGGGAGCTCCCCCAGTTCAGTTCTCTCTCTGTCTCTGTCTCTGTCTCTCTCTGTCAAAAATAAATAAATAAATAAATATATATATATTTTTAAAAAAGCTTGTTAAAATGTTTTTAGTTGCATGGTGTTTAAATAATTTATTTAACTGATTCTCTATTGGTAGATAATAAGTTGTTTTTAGCCTTTTGCTATTACTAAAAATACTGCACTGAACAACCTGCAATTTTGTTCATTTACTGGCAACATCTGCAAGGATCAATTGCACAAAATAGAATTGACAGTTCAGGGTTATATGCATTTTAAATAAGATAGATATTGCCAAATTACCCTTTCTAAGTGTTGAACAATTTTATACTGCCAACAGCAATGTAAGAGCATGACTGTTTCTCCATAGTCTTTCCACCAAAATTTAACAAACTTGGATATTTTCAACCTAAAGGACAAATAATCGCAGCATAGGTTTAGTATGCATTTCTTTTATGAAGTTGATCCTGTTTTCACCAAGTTTAAGAGCTATTTGGTTTTTGAAAGGATATATGTATTTTATATATATATATATCCATGTATCTGCCGTTTATCTATCTATCTATCTATCTATCTATCTATATATATATAAAGGTCTGATAGGTTCGTGAACTCATACTAGAAAAAGACCTACATACCTTGTTGCTGAATATCACTATAGTCACCTCTGAAGTACTTCCCTTGGGAAGCTATGCACTGATGCCAGTGCTTAGTCTACCCTTCAAAGTAATTTTGGAATTCTTTTTCTGGAATGGCCATTAGAGCTGTCATCATATTACCCTTGATGACTTGAATATCATCAAAATGTATTCCTTTCAATATTTCCTTTATCTTCGGGTAAAGAAAAACATCATTCGGGGTCAGATTAGGTGAGTAGGGAGGGTATTCCATATAGTTATTTATTTACTGGTTAAAAACTCCCTCACAGACAGTGGCATGTGAGCTGGTGCATTGTTGTGATGCAAGAGCCATGAATTGTTGGTGAAAAGTTCAGGTCATTTTTGTCCACTTTTTCATGTAGCCTTTTCAGCACTTCCAGATAGTCAATTTGGTTGACTATTTGTCCTGTTGGTATAAATTCACAATGAACAGCCCCTCTGATATAAAAAAACATTAGCAGCATAATTTTAAAAAAGATTTATTTTATAGTTTTTGACAGAGACGGAGGTGGGGGTGGAGTGGGGGGTAGGGGGGCCAGAGCATCTTCCACAGTTCTACATCTTCAATTTTTTTTACATAGTTTCATCCCACACAGGTGGATGCAGGGTCGCATGGGGTGGAACCAAACGGGGGTCTCCCTCATGGGAGACAAGAACCTTTGCTGCCATCCTGGTGGTTACCGGCTGTGTGCCACAGTTCAGCATATGGGTCTGCACAGGCCGGGGCTGGACCTCGAGGTTGCAAGGCAAGCGCTTAATCTGTTGAGCTATCCTGGCATCCCCTGCAACATCGTTTTGACTCTTGATTTGGACTTATGGAACTCTTTTGGTCACGGAGAATTGGCTGACTTCCATTGTGCACTTTGATGCTTTGTTTCAGGGTCATATTGGTACATTCATGTTTCATCACCAGTGATAACATGGCCCAAAATATTGTCTTGCCGCTCCAAAAGGTCTTGGCAAACTTTGACTCTCCTTTGCTCTTGTTCATTGGTGAGCTTCTTTGGGACCATTTCTGCACACACCTTCCTCATGCCAAGATTTTCAGTTAAGATTTTTCTAACTGTTTCTCTGTCAATGTTTATTTGGTCTGCTATGCTTCTCATAGTCAGCTGACGATTTTGACATACAGTTCAATGAATATTTGCAATGTTTTCATCAGTTCTGCTTATTACTGGCCTCCCTGAATTCTTGTCATTAGTGATGCTTTCTCTTCCCTCAGAAAAATGTTGACTCCATTTGTACACTGCCATTTTCTTCATGGCATTATCCCCATAAATTTGGACTAACAGGGGCCCAATTTCACTTCCACTCTTGCTAAGTTTAATAAGAAATTTACCGGTAATGTGTTTTCAGTGCTCTAATTTAAGCTCTGACATTCTTGTGATGGCACACAAAAACATTCAACAACAGTAATGAACACCACTCAAGACATTGGCACACATTGACATGAACACACTGTGAGACACTGAGACACTGATATACTGAGGGTATGAAACCTTACCCAGTTGTTTGTACAGTGCTGCCAACGTAAGTGGTGGCAAGTTTGCAAACTTAATTGTCAGATCCTCTCTCATAGATATATGTACATAATATATGAGTAATAATATCAATGTCTAGCAATACCTAGACTTTTGCTAGGGATTTTATATATTTTATTACCTAATACTCAATGAATCTATGAAAAGCCTAATCCATTGTTACTTTCCTTGGGTACCGGTATTTGACATTTAAACTATATGTCTCAAAAGTTGCCGGATTTAATATACTGGTGCTTTGGTGAGTAGAAGTTGGTCCCTCTATAAGTAGCTTTTTCAGGAAGACTTAATTCAATAGCAATGTTGATAATGAATCTACAAACAGAATCAAAATCTCAGGTTGGTTGAAAAAGTTTTATTGTCAAACCATTTACCTAATATTTGAGCCCTGAACAAGTGTACCTTAAGACTCTATTGCATTTAAGTTTCTTAACTCCCTGTGCTAATCATCATCTGGACATTTATACTGCCCTAGTGGGTCATACTACTCACTGGCTTCCTCATGGTTCATCAAACCATACAGTTCTGCTGAAATGCATTTATCTTTAGTTGAGAACAACCCCTTGTCATTACAGTTTGGTCTTTTTTAGAAGCATGCTGGTTTTGAAGCATTTGCCCTCAATTTAATGACCATTTAACACTGCTTCCTATAGATTAATTTAATAAAATATTTCCTGATTAAAATTTTAAATACCGGTGGAAGGTTTTGTTTTTTGCTTTCTTTTCATTCTTTTTTCTTAAAAAATAAATAAATAAATAAAGTCATGTATGTAGGCCTAGAGAAGACAAGACATATAGAGAAAAGAAAAATTAGAGGCTGGAAAGCTCTAAGCATTCAGTGAAACAGAAAAGCCAGAGCTGAGTACCCCTTGGAAGGTGTGTTTAGGGACTCTTTTTAGTATTCTGGTATAAATTACAGGGATACCTATTTAATGAATATCTGTAGAGTTTCCTTTCTACCTGCTAGCTAGGGCTTACTCGTATATGAGTATTTGCCTTTCCAACTATTAGTGAAGAAAACAATCTTTCATCATGTTGGGTAAACTGATCCATTCCCCCACTGACTATGTGGATTAGGAACCTGTAATCATGGCCTGGAATGGCTTAGGCTCTTACGATCACCATTACAGAATTAGCTCAATGATGTTCATGCCAGCAGTCATCAGGATATAGTGATAGAAATTGTTAATGCTCAGACCTGAATAGAGAGATGAGAGTCTGCAAAGGAGATGAAATAAGTATAGAACCCTTGAAAGATTTCCAGCTTTATGAATACTTCTTGGAAGCTTCTGCCAGAGGCTGAGGTGTGTCTGTGTATCTGATTGGGTGTGGAGAGCTCTCTAGAGCCAAAGGGCAGCCTGTTCTGGTCCCAGGTGTACAAAACACGTCACCTATGTATAAGCATGAAGGTTGTGAGTATAAGCATTTGGTGAGATGCATGCTTTTATTCATGCTCCAAGTTGCTTCTTTTGTTTCCATGGAAACTGCTTATTTTCACTAAGGTTGGTAGTGTGTTGGCATAATAGATAACTAGGAAATTAGAGATGGTCTTTTTCTTTTGGAGGCTGTACTGTACATTTTAGAGGAATCATAATCAATTGAATAATTATTTTTAAGCTATAGTTTTTGAGCACTTCATATATAATTAGCACTGTGCTTAAGGGAACTGAAGCTTAGAAAGGCTAATTGATTTATACAAAGTCACTAGTGATGCTTCGTGGCAAAGCAGGGATTCAAACCCAGGTTTGTCGGATTCCATAGTCTGTTGTTTCCTCTTCACCAAGAAGATAAAAACAAATGCCGTAAACGAAAATACCTGTTGCCTGTAAAGGGCAGTGATCCTTGCTTTTCTCTTAGGATGGAGCTCTTAAACAGTTTATCAATTGCAAATAAGTTTCCTGAGAACAGAAAATTGTATCTTACTCACATACCTACCTACCTTTCACAATGCAGACACTTAATACATACATATATGTTAAATCGAACATGAATAATCTGACTTCAGGGTACCCCAAATATGGACAACTAACAAAAACTAAGATTTATTAAGCACTTACTATGTACCAGGTAACATTTTAAGTGTTTTACATATATTAATGCATATGAAGATAGTTTCAGTTGTTATTTCCATGTCATAGATGAGGAAACTGCAGCACAGAGATATTAAATAGCTAGTTAGGAAATTGTGGAGGCAGAATTCTAATCCAGCAGTCTGACTCCAGAGTCTACATTGTTAAACACCATGCTATAATATAAATAACTGAGCAACTCCAAAAATGAGACTCCAACTATTACATAGACCTATGCATGGATCCTAGAGTAAGTTCAGGTGGCTCCAAGGGAGGGCTTAATTTAACATTTCTGCCAGGAGGGGGCATCCTAGGAATCAAGATGGATCAGGGATTAGTAAAATTCCAGTTTCCTCTTGCCACTGGACTCGTATCTCTTAGTAGCAGATAATAAGGAAGATAACTTCTAAAATTAAACTTTGTTAGAGTTTTATTGACAGTGATCTATTTTGAGTTCGGTGTGATCTTGGAGAAGTTACTTAACTTCTCTGTGCCTTAGTTTCCTTAGTTGCAAAATGTGGATAGAAATAGTACTCACCTCATACATGTAAATTTTTAGAGCAGTATGTGGCTGCTACATTGTGTCTACATTGTGAAAGACGGTATACAGGGATGAGTAAGGTATCTGTCCTTTGAGAGCATCTGGGTAGGTGCTCAATAAATATTAGTTGCTATTATTTTTACTTCATAAAAATATGTAATACATATGTGGCAGCCATGAAAATGTGCTTTTATGATCTCCTACTGTGCAGAGGGAAGGTTAATTGACTCCCCACCCCACCTCTGAATCCAACACTTTGTTCTCACTGAGGTCACACTTCTCATAGGCTACTTCCAGCCAACAACTGGGTAACACAGAACCACTTCTAGGAGATGTGTGACTCCTCTTATGGCCACTTTGGCTTGAGGACTCCCACTGCACTGCAATCTAATTCTCTTTTTTCACAAGGGTCAATCCTACATTGTGGCCTATCAGCTCTGCCAGCCTCCTCTGGCTTTCTCCCCATTTTCTCCCATGGGCGTTTCCCCCATGTATCTCTTGCAAGTCTGATCCTGTGTTTGTATCTGTTTCTCAGAGTACCTGGACTAAGATAACATCCAACAGTCACTGATACAGTCTCTTTGAGCCATGAGGTTAACATAATTTCTTTGAGCCTTGGCAAAGGCTCTGATATATGACTCTTTCCATGTGGAAGACTAAGTGTTACTAATCTTATTTTTTTGTATTTGTTGATATGCACATGATATTTACTTGTCATACTGCCAGACATTTTTTTTTTTTTTCCTTTTGGATGAATCCTGTTAAGCAAATGTATTTTGTTTGAATTTAATTAGTGAACCTTCCAAATCTAACTCTATGCTAGGAAACATTACTATTATAATAAGGTAGCAGAAAAGAAGTACTCTTTAGTCTTTAAAGTGCTTGGCTTTTTGCAGGAAAGGAATGAAATAAGATATTATAGTTGTTAAACTGACTTCCTAAGTCTTTGGAATCTAGATTTATAATGTAGAAAACTGGTCACTTAAAAATAGTAATGAGGGGAAGCCGGGATGGTTGAGTGGGTTAGGCGCTCACTTTGCAGTGCTGGGGACCGAGGATCGAATCCCGGCCCCAGCCCGTGCGGAACCATGTGCTGAACTGGGAGCTCCCCCAGTTCAGTTCTCTCTCTGTCTCTGTATCTCTCTCTCTCTCTGTTAATAAACAATTAAAAATAAATAAATAAATATTAAAAAAAAAGTCGATCGCGACACACTTTAAAAAAAAAAAAAATAGTAATGAGGGGAAGCTGGGATGGCTCAGTGGGTTAAGCGCTCACTTTGCAGCCCTGGGGACTGAGGATCGAATCCCAGCCCCGACCTGTGTGAACCCATGTGCTGAACTGGGAAGTGCCCCCAGTTCAGTTCTCACTGGGGTGAGACCCCAGCCCAGTTTCTGTCCTGTGCAGCCCCACGCCCACCTGTAGAATGAAACTATGTGGAAAAACGAATGATGTGCAACTATGGAGACTGTTCTGGGCCCTCCCCCTTCTCTCTGTCTCCGTCTCTGTATCTCTCTCTCTCTCTGTGTCAAAAACAATAAAAATAAATCTTAAAAAAAATAGTAATGAACATATTCACACAATTATCTCTTTCCTTTCTTACTCCCCTCTTCTTCCTTTCCTTTCTTCTCTCTCTCCCTCCCTTGCTTCCTCCCTTCTTTCCTCCCTCCCTCCTTCCCTATCTATATAATGTAAGGCATGAATATAAAGTATCCCTTCCCCCCAGGCTGGTTATGCCATAGATGGGAGATAGGACATATTCAGAAATGCCTTTAACACAAGTGACAGTGTAGTAAGTGCCCTTATAGAGTGGGTGAACTCTATGCATCTGTGTTGGTGCTTTCCCAGTTTGGTCAGTGGCTTCTCAGTCATGGCAAGGGCCACACTTCCCTGGGTGGCCATTTCTGGGAGGTGCTTTTGGGAGTTGTTCCTGGAAGTTCAGCCTAGATTCTGTTTCTTCAACCTTTTCAAGGAGTTTGTAAGGTATTTAATAAGTATAATAAATATCTTTTTGTTGGAAAAAAAAAAGAACAAGTGAGTTATAAGGCATATTGTTCCCAACCCTCGCCCTCATTTCTCCAGGCTAACTAAATTGAACGTTATTTCAGTGTTATTCTAGGGTTTTTAAAGTTCTGTAAATTTTTGACCCTGCTTATCATTTATATATTTAAGTAATATTAAAATATTTTCTCCAAATGCTGTCCAAAAGCTGGGGATCACTTTTATTTGCACAAATACCATGTTTGCTAATTGAGTAATCTTAGGTGGTAATTAAAAAATTTTAAAGTATAATAAATAGTGGGTCGGAAGTTCATCATCCTGTTTAGATCCTTTTTAGCAGTTATCACAGTTATCTTGTTTATCTATTTGTATACTTGGTTATTGTATATTTCTTACTAGAGGAAGCCAAACAGCAGGCTTATTCTCTCAGTATCACCAAAATCTAGTACAGTGCTTGGCCCAAGGTAAGTGATCAATTGTTAAATGAATGGTCTGTGTTAAGTAGCAGAATAAATTTTTTTTCTTTCAAATGGGAGAAAGGAATTTAGTTCAACAAACAGTTATTGAGTTCCTACCCTGTGAGACACTAGGCTTATTTATTTATTTATTCATTTATTTATTTGCCTCTTTCCATGGATAAAAAAAAGGATGACTGATTAAAATCTGCCCTGGATTCTTCTGATTTTAAACTCTATTTATATTTAAGGTTAGCTTCTTGGTTGATAACATAGTTTCTATGTTTTTGTTATACAACAGTAATATTTAATCCATTTAAAAAGTATTTTAGGAAGGAAAGAAATTTTATACAATTTTGGGGCATCTCCATGTGATCCCATCCTTTAGTTGGGCATAAAAGTATGCTTTGATTAAGACTGGAATCACTCTTATAAACTAATCCCTAGGCCCTCTGAGTTGGGATCACCCTTGCACTACTTCCTTAGGGGCCTTAGAAAATAGCTCATTCTATGATTGGAATTTCAAGTCAAAACACATTTATCTGAGCAGAATTTTAATCATTTATCAAAGAAAGGAGGGATTTTCCCAAACACATCTGAATTTACCAAATTACTGATCCTATTAGCTATGTTTTCTCTTAAGCACCTTTCTTTAAACAAAGCAATTACTGCTGAAATCATCAAAAGTATTTTTTCATAAAAGCTTTTGACTAAGTTTTGTTTGATTAGCAGGAAACCGGTAAAAGTAAATATTGTTTGAGAAGGCACTTTCAGGGCCCTTTCATTTTCTTCATTGAATTAGCTTTTTAAAAGCACTGTTCTTTTAAATAGAGAGTAAGAGCCTATTTCCAGCTGTCCTATTGTGTAGCTCAAGGTCTTGTTAATACTATTATCTGGCCCTGAGATTACAGGTAATTGTGATAAAACACAAGCTTCAGTTTCAGTAATCTCAGACAGAAACGTGTTTGTGCCCCAGGCCTTCATATCAGGTGTTTGTTAAATTTAGACTTCTCTCACCTGGGATGGCCCCATTGGCCCCCAGTGAACAGGTATATGGCAGGGATAGGGCTACATTAGGGCCATTGCTTTCTTTTTCTTTCCTTTTTTTTTTTTTTAATCATGTGGCAGAACTCCTGTGGCCAATTTACATACAATGTTTGCTAAATAGGAAAATTATGTATTTTAAAATAGGCATGTTTGAAACAATAACACTTTTGAATATGACTAAAGGCCACATGTCTTTGGCTTTGCTTGTCAAATGGAGAGACTGCCAGGACCACTTTGCTCCATGGTTCTCATGCCCCAAAGTCCTGCAAATTGACACATAAGTAGGCAACACACAAAGACACTCAGCCCACTGAGAAAGTAAGTTTGGGCACTTGGGCTGGCCTCCTTTCTCTCTGTGGAGTTCTTTCTAGGTTCAGTTCTGTCCTATTTTAGTTTTTCAGAAAGGAGAGATTAAATGTGTCTGGTATTTCAGCATGTTAACTGCACAGGCATCATGAGGCTAGCGCTCAAGCCACTGTTCAGCCTGTCATATGGAAGGAATTGCCTTTCAGGAGAGATTATAATTGTGTATGTAGCCACACAAATGCACATTCTGCCTGCAGGAAATTGCATAGAAGAGGAGGCCTTATGCTGCCACTCAGGTCTCTTTGTGGAGGGCTGCATAAGAAGCCCTTACTGGCATAGTCAACTCTTTTGGGTTTAATGAGTCATCCTTTTGTGTGATGCCTACTTCAAAAACAGAAAAAAAAAGGGAAGAAGATTGTTCTTTAAGCAATTTGCTTTTATTAGCCTTGTAGCTTTGTCTAAGAGTTTTGAACATTCCTGATGGCATCATTTACAATGCTAGTGCACATAACAGTAAACAAAAATAATTTAGCTTTCGGGCATCTAGAGAAAACTTAAATAGTTCAACTTAGAGAAATGATAGTAAGCTTTATAAACAGTGAGCACATGAGTTTAAACAATAAGCATGACCCCAGTCCTTTTTGGAATTCGATATGGTGAAAGATGTCTATAGAGAAAACTAGAAGATTGACATTCTTGAATTATGTGCAGTTCAGACTTGAATCCATGGTCTAGTCTAGTGTTAATCCCAAACAGTATGTTCTAGTTAGTGGATAAAATACAGGCTATCATTTAAGTCAATAAGCTCCTTGAGCCATAGCATTTCACCTTTAAGATAGGAGAAGATAATATTGCCACCTACCTCACAGGAATGTTAGAAGATTGAAAAGATAAACATTCAGAGCTTTTTATAAGGAAAGTGTTTTGTAAATAGATAATACTGTTATTACTCTCCTTGATCAAACTTTCCCAACAAATGGAGTTGATAAAAGCTACCTCACAGGGGGTTGAGAGGATGAGTTAATATAAGTCATGTATTTTAAAGTAAGCTATTTAATGAGACCTAAAATTAATCATCTTTCTACATCATCTGTAAAACACCAAATCTGATGTTTAGACACTTGATTAACTTATGAAGTCTTACATGTACAGTGCAATCACTGTTTTGCCTTGTCTTCAAGGGTAGGCATAGTAGAGAATGGTGACTATATAATTAGAAGAAAATAGGTTAGTCTTCAGGGAAAATGGCCCTGCCTTTTTTCTCTTCGAGGTTATGCCTACAAATAGCTTTTGGAGTCTTGCTAACCTTTGTTTTCATGTCTGGGCATAGGGACTGTTTTGACCTTTGCTCTTCCAGTAAATATTTATTTTTGATCTCATATTTCTAAAGGACAAAGTTAAGGAAAATAAGTGGTTGATTTGGCTCACATTGTGAACTTTTTCTTATATTCCTAGTAGTTAAGAGAAAATAACTATTATTGAAGGACCTGACATTGGTTTCTCAACTGGAAAGTTCTTAAACTCAGTCGAGTAATAAAAACAGCTTTGGTTGTTATCTTTAAAGGAGAAGGTG
>PVKE010033819.1:0-17720 GCA_004027555.1 Craseonycteris thonglongyai | reverse complement strand
AGAAGCTATTTTCACTATTGTTCTTTTTTTTTTTTTTTTTAATTTTCAGATTACCAGCAATGCTACTAGTGATTTAAATATAAAAGTTGATGGGCGTGCTATAGTGCGTGGAAATGAAGGAGTGTTCATTATGGGCAAAACCATTGAATTTCACATGGGTGGTAATTTGGAGTTAAAAGCAGTGAGTATTTTTTAAGAGTTTAAGAGCATTATTAGATTTGGGGGTATATAAATCCATATGTGGAATAGTATGCAATTACTGAAAATGATAATATAGTTATATCTTTTGATGTGGAAAGATGTTCAAAATGGACTGTAAAGTGAAAGAAAGTTACAAAACAATTCGTGAAATATTTATTTTTTTATTTTTCAGAACATATATAGGTTTATAAAAACCTGGGTGAGTATGCCACAAGGTCAACAATAGTTAGCTATAGGTAGCAGGATACTAGATTTTAATTTTAATTTTATTTCTGCTTGCCTGTTATTTTCTAAAAATATATATTTTTTACCTAATACCTGTATTGGGGTTTTTTTTGTTTTTTGTTTTTGTATTGTTTTAAAAGGAAAACAAATAACTTCCAAAAGAGAATTATAGAAGATTAAAATAAATATCCATTCTACAAAGTTGCCAGGGGTTTTTTTTTAGTTATGGATTTTTCACATCCCTTCCAGAATTTTGTATCCAGTGATGTAAAAATCAATAAGCAAATGTGTAAAATGTATATTTAGACATCTGTTATTAATTATGAAGGAAAAATGTTTGCCTTTTTAATAGCTGTTGAAAAGTGAGATTTACTTTGTACTTCACATTATATCTGAACTTTAATAGGCAGCATATTCCATATAAAGGAGCCATAAGTCCAAGAACATTTTACGTACTCACAATTCTGATGAAAGCATATTTATTCAGAATATTTTTGGGTACCTGCTATATGCTGCTTACCTAAAGCTAATAAAATCTGTCTTATCAAGCATAAAATGACAAAAGAGGACATGAACCTAAGGACTTACAGTATAAACATTTTTCTTTTTTAAATTTAATTTTGTAGTAAAATTAAATTTGAATATTTCCTAATGTCAGATTAGAAAAAAAACTTCAAAAAGATAAGTTTTTCTACTTTCATATATACCTCCCCACCCTCCAAAGCACATATTCCAATCTCTAAATAATAAAAATTAACTTAAAATGTGATTCTTACCAGAACTCAATAGGAATACAGAGTATGTTTTGGTCACAGAAGAGGCTGTTCTCTGCACTAGAAACTTAAAGGAGCGATAGATGTTCTAGATTTGTACCAACCCATGAGCGAGTTACAATTATCTTTTTTTTTTTTTTTCACCTGAAACTTCTACCTGTTATTAATAGGACAAATATTAAAATACTTTGAAATATACATACACACATATCAGTTTCTCCACAGTTAAATAAAATGAAGACAATATTTAAAAAATAATTAGCTTTGTAATTCAGTTAATATTAGTGGTTAGTTTTTAATCATTAGAAAGAATTTTATCAAACAGCTTTTAAAAAATAAATGCTTTAGCAATTTAAAGAAAATAATACTTATAATACTTAAAGTGACTATGTTAATATTTTGTATATGAACTGTTAACTTTTAATAAATTATATAATTATACATATTGTAAAATAAAGCACTAGTGTCTTCAGCTTAAAAAAAAGGAAATAAAATGAAATGACCACAAGATGGCAGCATTGGAACAAAATTGGAAAAGTTCTCACTAAGACATTTATTACATATACTATCATTTGATAGTCAATCAGCCATTTTCATTACTTCATAACCAACTTTCTCTCATTGCTTTAAATGCCCTCTACAAGTTGATGACTCTCAGATTTGGAATTTCTGCTTTAATCTCCTCTGAACTGCAACTCACATATTCCAGCTTCTTACCTTCTCCTCTTTAATAGGCATCTCAAGCTCAACTAGACTAAAATCTTTGTATCTTCCCTCCCTCCCCGAACATACATTTCTTTCAGAGTTTCCTTCTGGTGAAGTGGTACCTATCAGTACATCAGCAAAGCCTTCAGGCTCTACCTTCAGAAGATATACAGAATCTAGCTGCTTCTTACCACCTTCACCGCCGTCACCACCACCACCAAGGTGTTAACCATTATCATATCTTGCCCACGCTGTTGGAACAGCCTATTAAGTGGTCCCTGCTTCCTTTTTTATGCTGTAGTTAGTTCTTTGTACAGCATCCAGGGTAATACTTTTTAAAAGATCATATCATGTCCCTAATTAGAACCCATCTAATTCAGAATAAAATCCAAAGTCCATACCTGGCCTTACCTGTCTGGTCCCTAGTTATTTCATTGATTCAATCTACCCCTTGACTCTCTCAGCTTCAGCCATACTGGCCTCCTGCTTATCCCTACAGCACCAAGCATGTCTGTACTTTGGGGCCTTTGTGTGTATTGTTTCCTCTGCCCAGAGTGCGCTTCCCCAGTTACCCACATGGCTTACTCCTTCACATTATCCAGTTTCCACTAGGTGTGACCTTATCAGGGGGGTCTTCCCCAACCACCCATGTAAAACAGAACCCCCGCTTGGTCACTGTCTCTCTACTTGTCCTAACTTACTTTTGTTAGATGATGTCCTATTTGTTTTACCTGTTTATATCTTTACTGCTCCTCCCCATTAAAATGTCAACTGTATTAGAACTTGGACTTCGTCTGTCTGTTGACTGCTATACACCCCCAACGCATAGAATAGTATCTAACACATAGTAGACATTTGATAGTTATTTGTTGAATGAATGGAAAAAAGGAAAAGGATAGAAAGGAGAGAGAAGCTCAGGAATTCCTAAAAACAAAGGGCCTGCAATACAGGAATGTTCCTGGAACAGTGGGATTGAAGAAGAAAACCTCCAGGCAGTTTTCTCTTATGTGCCTGGTCTTCAGAATTGTATGGTTTGAATCTTCATTTGAGTTGTTCAGTAACATTGAGAACTAAAATAAATTTTCTGTAGGAGAAAAAGTCTTTTACTCCTCATTATCAGAAACTTATCAACCAGTAACTGTTAAAACTCTCTAGGAAATAACAAAAATGATCTGAGACTTTGTCAACATCAGTCTTATTATACACTTAGGAATTTTGTTGTAATTTCAACTAATTGAGAAATAAATTATGTTACCAGTATTAATGTATTGGTATACATTTGAACTGTTACTAAGAGGTCACTAGTTGAATCTTGATATTATTAATAGTTTTGTTTTCTTTGTTGCAGTTTTGGTCATAACCTCACTCTTACTGCCTTCTTTTCTTATTGATATTCCAGTAAGTTTTATTTATTAGATTTGTTCTGTCCCCCTTTGTGGAGATAAATGAACTATATTATTATTCTCCTAATAGGAAAACAGCATCATCCTAAATGGAACTGTGATGGTTAGCACCACACGCCTGCCTAGTTCCTCCAGTGGAGACCAGTTTGGAACAGGGGACTGGGTGCGCTACAAGCTCTGTATGTGTGCTGATGGAACTCTGTTCAAAGTACAAGTAAAAGGCAAGAACATGGGCTGCCAAGTCGCAGACAACCCCTGCGACAACACTCATTAGAAGAACCTGGGAGGTCATCAGTATGTTCATATCTTGAGTTGTTTTTAAGCATGCATGCAAATCATGTTTGTACAGAGTTTGTGATAACTGGTAATTTTATCTGCAGAACATTACTGTATCTATTATATATTATATATATATATGTATTATATGTATATATATTATTATATATATTATATATTAATCTCCATATTTAAAATATTCTCAGAGAACCTAAATTCTCCTTCATTAAGTTTTACTAATCTTCAAGTTATAGTTCTCTAAATTAATTATCAGAAGCAAATAAAATCAAAATTAAAAAAAAAAAGTGTTTTAAAAATTCCACTATTCCATGTCTAGAGATAAGGACAGAAGCAACTGTTTAGACTCACTCTAAGTTAAGCTTTTTAGTAACTAATAGGAATAGACCCACTTAAGATATTTAAAAGGTACACCATCAATAAATGTGTTGTTACATGCTCTGTCTTTGGCTCCTTAGAAGAAAGGCAGATTTTTAGTGCATTAACTTTCAGCCATATTCTCACATGCAAGTGAAGTCATTAAAGAACTTCACATACTTGTGTCTGTGAGATAGTATGAAACTGTGGTTCCTTAGTTTTGCACTAGGAAGAAAACACTCTGTAATAGAATGTTTTTTTGTGTGTATTTTTTTTATTGTTAAATTTAATGGGGTGACATTGACTGGTAACAATTAGATAGTTTCCGGATGTACAATTACTTGTTAAATATTGATAAGTATTAAGTGTTCACAATGTGGTAGAAATTAAAATACTGTCTCAGCTTTAACTTTTAGATAATGATTATAGCTTCTATCTATTAAGTATCTTATATATCCTAGACATTGCATATATAATATCTCTAATTCTCACCAGAGCTCTGTAAGTAGATGTTATTATCCAAGTTTTACCCATTAGGAAACTGAGGAGCAGAGAAGTTAAGAAACTTCCCTAGTATCACATAGGAAATAGTGGAATTGAGGTTGGAATTCAGGTGTGACTCAAACCTAGATGCACCTGCTTCCAAATACCATGTTCTTTTTACTTTCTATGCTGTGGTTTTAATTATTTAACTCTAGAAAGATGAGCAAGGACTAATTCAAACTTACAGATAAGCATCAAACAAAGAAGTTATGCTTACTCTAGTTTAAAAAGTCAGCCCATCAATCTTATGTCAAAAAGAAAATAGCAAATCTCTGCTATATTTTAAACTATCCTAAGCCAATTCCAAAATATTATACTATGGCCTGGTAATGGGTTACCCCGCTTTCCTGACCGAAGGGCGTTGGCATACTGGAGTGCCTGAATGGGGGGACAGGGTTGCCAAAGTATGTATACTCTCAACCCTGCATGGCCCCACACAAGTCCTGCTGGCCAGAAATGGCCTGGTGGCTTTACCCCAGTGTGCGCCTTGCAGATGTTACCCTTTTTAATGAGTGTCAGGCCTTGAAAAAAAGTTGAGAAGCGCTAGACTGAAAATTACTAATGCAGGAAATACTACAAGTGATTTTTAAGGAAGTATGAAAATTGATCTTTGCTCCTAATATCACCATCACATTGTAATAATTTACAGCCTTCAAGTTGGTTGATTTTTAATGTATTTTATATTTAACTTGAGAGGGATTCTCTGTTCTTATTAAGACATATACAATATCAGGGGCAGAAACTTCCAAGTAGTTTGCTGTGAAGTAGGCAGTAGTGTTAAATCCCAAGCCCCACTTTGCATTCAAGTATAATAGTATTCTGTCATGGTCACTTTGAACTATGTAGCTAAGAAAATCAATACAAAAAACAATTTGCATCCAATACTGTTACAGTTCTCTCTGATAGAAAAACCAAATGCCTTAGAAATTATGAATAGTAATTAAAGTATGCTAAAATAGAGATTGACTTACTACATAATACTGAGTGCAGTTTTTAAATGAAGAAAAAAAAATGAAATTTATGACCTCTGAGTGTTACTAGTTGTAGTGATATTCAGAATCTGTTTTAAAATATTCAGTATCACTTAATATCTGAATGATAGAAAAAAATCACTGGAATTTTCATTCAGATGCTCAGTATATTTTTAAATTTTACATTCATTACTTGTCTTCTCTGTTTAGATTTGATTTGAAAACTTCTTTGAATAAACATTTTTACAGAAACCACAAACACTGTTACAAAATATTATTTATTGAATAACTTCATGAAATAATTATTTTTATTCCTCTTTGAGAAATACTTGTGTTTTTGATACATCTGCATTAAGTGCTTTTGACATTAGAGGATATTTTGATGTTTTTATAGAACAGATTGTTAAGGTAACAGGTGTAGTATATGAGGACACTTTAAAGGTCATCCTTTCTTTTCCACTGAAATGTAGACCTGGAAAATTCATTGGAAAGCAGGTCAAGAACTAACTGTCCATTTTACCTGTGACCTATTCTGCATAATAGTAAAGCCTCAGCTACCCATTCTTACGACCAGATGCTATTTTTCTATAAACTGAAATGTTAACTTCCCTCTTTCTGCTGGGTGTTCCTTCCCTACATTGAGCACTGGTGTGACACACAGTGGCCAGGGGGAAGTAGATGACAAAGACAGGATCCCAGGAGAGGAGGGGACATATCCTTGTATGAATAACTGGCACTTTAGAGGTAGATTGCAAGGGAGACAAATGAAATAAAAGCAAGATATTTTCAAGACTCTAATGAACAGATAGGAAAAAAGCAAAACAGCACAAGATGGGGACTGCCTATATATATATACGGTCTGCAATATTTAAAAATATGGTTATTTGTATTCCTGTCACATGATGAAAAAACTAATTTTGTGTAATAGTTTTGTTGATGAAAGGTGGAAGTTCTACCTAGTTTTGAATGAGTATTTTAAGAGGGTAAGAATGTTCTGGCGCTAAACTTGACAAAAAAAAAAAAGACCATTGAAATGCTGATAATTTCAGTAATCTTTTAAAAGTGTTGAGGGGGAAGAAATGACAAATTATGCCATGCAAAATAAACTTAGAAATCTGTTTCAGATTGCTAACTTGAGTTCCAGTTAATTCAATTTGTAATAACTACTAATGACATCTGTTTACAATAAAGATTCTGTAAATTGCTGTTCATTTTTAAATGATTAAAATAGTATCAGGTTTCCACTTAATCCTACAAACACGATGACTTTAAATATCGTTTGAGAATGGGACACTGTCAGTGTTTCTGGAATTCTAGAGTTTGAAGTTAGAAGCTATCCAGCCCGTTTGGCTCGTCCTAGCCGCTGCACTGCAGGCCTCTCCACTGGCTGGTACTCAGTATCCCAGGGAAATGTGCCTGCTGTGCCTGGGGTGAGAGGGCAGGGCCTGGCAATGAAATGGTGAAGGTTTGCCACACGCAAGCTCCGTGGGCAGATGGGTGGAGCCTCACAGGCTTAGGTCTAAAATTTCCACCTGGCTTGATCCAAATAAAGACCTGTTTGAAAATTACCTAAAGATCCTAAGGTATGCCTTAGAAACAGTGTTACTATTGTGTTCTTTCTACATCTAAAAACTAGCCTCTCCTGCTTTTCTTCCTAATTGTTTTAACTTCTAGAAGAATGGACTCTTTATTCCTTTTTGCTTTCTGTATTTTTTCTACTGCCTTCCCCCTGTCTCACTCTCTGACACACACACCCAGTATTTTTAACTGCTTCCTCATACTTCAGCTTCAATATGTCTGTTCAAAGATTTACATTCTACTTGTTTTCAATTTCCTCAGAAAACTTTTCTGGAGTTCTCAGGGGTTCCTTAACCTAATTCATGTAAGTTTGTATATAGTATGTATAATTTCTCTTTACAAATTAATAGCTCTCACTTTAAGACATAAGATTATCATTACCTAGCTCAAATCTATTAGTTAATGTGTAAATCTCTTCAACTTAGAAAGGACCATATCAATGAAAATCTTTCTAACATATGTCCCCTTAAGAATAAGTAATTTTCAACCACATGGTTCTCCTTAATACTGCAAAGTAATGCGCATGTTAATTACTTTTTGATGTTGCTGATATTGTTACATCTGCTTGGTATACACTTGTATATATAATGATAGCATCTTTGAATATAGAAACAAACATCTTTCTGACTATACACATCAGTTCAATTTCTGGTATTGCATAAGAGGTGCTCAATAAAAATAAATCACTTCTCCACGCTGTAGGGCACCTTTGTAGTTCATGACCACTTGTAATCTGAATTTAGATGCCCTTCAAAATAGTAATGGGAGACTTCACCTTGTATGAAACCAAAACTTAAAAGTTATATGGTAAATTTTATTCATTCTGTGTATTCATCCAAAGATCACAACCCATAACAGACATCAGACTATTCAATATATAAAAACATGAGGAAGTTATATATGTTTAAAGCAAAGCTTATAGTTCATTAAAGAAATCAAGAATCGTGAGATGAATATATATGCATCACTCTGTCAAAAATAATAAAATCTTTTTAAAAATTGTGTATGTATGTAGCCACTGAGATTTGTAGATGCTTGGGTCTTTTTTAGATTTATTTTTTATTGTTTTTGACAGAGACAGAGAGAAGGGGGAGGGCCCAGAGCAGCTTCTATAGTTGTATGTCATCAGTTTTTAACATGGTTTCATTCCACACAGGTGGGGGGTGGGGGGCTGCACAAGGAGGGCCCAGGCCGGGGGGCTCCCACATGGGAAGCTCACCCTGGCGAGGACTGAACTGGGGGCCATACCCTAGTTCAGCACATGGGTCCGCGTGGGCCAGGATTCAATCTTTGGTCCCCGGGGCTGCAAAGTGAGTGCCTAACCCGCTGAGCCGTCCAGCTTCCCCTGTAGATGCTTGTTTTAAAACTCCCAAGAATATTTGTTGAAAAAGGTGCTTGATGTGTCTGTCTTACTACATTTTCATGGTTATGAGAGAGGGCATATATATATATATATATATATATATATTTTTTTTTTAAGATTTATTGTTTTGAGAGAAGGTGAGAGAGAGAGACAGAGACAAAGAGAAAGGGGAAGGGCCCAGAACAGTCTCCATAGCGTAGTTGTACATCATTAGTTGTCACATAGTTCCATTTCATATAGGCGGACATGGGGCCATGTGGGGTGGGATGGAACCTGGGGCCTCCTTCATGGGAGGTGAGAACCTTTGCCACCATCCTGGCGGTTACCAGTTGCACCATAGTTCAGCATGTGGGTTTGCACGGGCTGGGGCCAAGATTCCCCAGCAATCCCCAGACCTCCAAGTTACAAGGCAAGTGTTCAATCTTTTAAGCTATCCTGCCATCCCCAGAGCATATTTCTAACTCATTGATTGATGCTGGATATATCTGAATGATTTCAAAAGGATTTGAAAAGTCACAAAGACAAAGATTGTAGTTTTTATAGTCATTTTCAAAAAATGGAGAGTCTCTTTTGTGAGTTGAATTTTCCACCCACCCATACAGTTCCACAGTTAGTGTGACTGAATGGCTTGTGACTCACATAATAAACTGATTACAGTGTCATAGATAAGTGTAAGAGACTTTGCTCAGTGCTAATAAACAGCAGGGAAGTACAGAAGTCTTTAATCTCAGTAGGATTCCCTCACTCCAAAGCACACTGCAGTGTAAATGATCCCGGAAAAGCAGGCACAGAGGTGAGGCCCAATTGAATAAGTATTTTCTGAAAAATGAGGGGAGTTCTTTCTTTAGAATGTGACATAAATATAATTTTATACTATAGCGATGCCATTTTGGTAGCTACATTTTAGTGCCTCAATTTCTAAGAAGTTCTAGGAAATTTATAAGAAATGAAACATTCGGTGAAATTGGCAATCAAAGCAAGGTAATTTTCCTAAATCTTAAGTTCAAAATTAAAATTTCTGTTTATTTGTTGTTAGTTTTTACATATGTTGTTACAATTAAGTCAATTTATTTTTCTTTCTCCAGGCATTATGATAAACCTGTGTTTCAGAGTCATTACCATGGCTATAGGTCTTTATTTTACTGGAACAATGGCAAACCCATCAAGAAAAAGCAGTGTTTTATTCAATTCTGCATGCCAATGGAATGGATATCTTCTGACAAATTGTTCTTTTACTGGAAAGCATGATATACCTGTGGACAAAGCACAGACAGCAGCCACAGTGGATGTAAGTTCCAATTTCTTGAGAGTTCTCTTACAGTCTCCCACAAAAAAAGAATGGAATATAAAACATCTGGACCTCAGTAACAAGCTCATATCAAAAATAACCTTAAGCCCTCTTGCACATTTACACACTTTGAATCTACTGAACCTCAGCAACAATGTCATCCGCTGCATCTCATTGGCTCTACCCAGTCCCAAGTCCTCTTTGGTGAAACGCCACAGAAGCAGCTTGAGAAATGGACTTCCATTTCTAAAGGTGCTGATTCTTCAAAGAAATAAACTCAGTGGCATTCCCAAGGGTAAGTGCAATCTTAAAAGATGGACTAGACCAAGAAACAAGTATATGGAGAGTTAATGTTTCATGTCAGTAAGAATTCCATGTTTGTTTACAGTTTCAAAGTAACAGCTGAAAATAAAGCAATTTGGTCAGAGCAAACATAATAAAAGGAATTTCTGTGTGGAGTTTGCAGTGATAATATGTGGAATGTATAGTCGAAGCAATTTAATTTCCCATTACTATAATTTACATTAACGTATATGGATTTGTGGCAAGATACTAGAAAGTATTTAAGTATTAAAAAATAATGCCTGATTTTAAATTACCTACTTTGATGATCACATATCTGTTACTAAATATAGAATAGCACTGAGAAATGACTAGTTCATATGCATTTAATATGAAATATAATTTAAATATGTTGCCATACTTAGAACATATTTTGTGTCTACTTATCTAGTTGCCCTCCAAATGTAGACTAGAAATATGCTAATATATATTAGTACGTAAATGTTATTACTATCTAATCAAAATTAGGATTCTTTATCCTGGTTTCTAACAGGATACTCAATATATCCTCTTATTATAATAACTTCTCATCCACTCTGACATTCAGTAATCTACATGTTGGAGTTCCTTAAATAATCCACCAATGTTTTATTTATAAAATGTATAAGATTCATTAGCCAGTGCTTCCTTTACCTTTTTTATATTCAGGAGTGTCAGGCAATTTCATTTCCTTGTTTGTTTTTAGTCTTTGTCAATACTTGCTAAGTACTTACTTTACATAAGACATTATACTAAAAAAGAAAAGAAAAGAAAAGGAAGTGTGATGATACTGTCATTTTTTCCTTCATCCCACATTATGCATATTTAGTTCTTCTCATTTTTCTGTGTGTGTGTGTGTGTGTGTGTCTGTGTATATATATATATATTCTTTCTCCAGCTTCTAGTCTTGTTTTAAGCATCATTTTGACAATAATAATGTGATAAGTAAAGGAATGACTATTCCATTCACAATATCAGAAGGTTTGGAATCTTCTCTCTCTGACCTTTTCCATAAAAACAATATCAAGTATTTTCAGTGTAAAGTGTAAACTAATTGCATTTTATTTTATAATTTTTATTTTACTGTTTTTAATATAAAAGGACTACTTGTTATTTGTAGAACATTAGGATTTAAGGAAAAAATTTAAGGGAAAAATTAAGGTTCTTTATGTAATATATAGTATTTAAGTTTATTCTTTTGTCCACATATATATTTTATTCAAATCTGATATTTCCATAATATTTCATAACATATTTTTATATCAGAATATTTTGAACATTTATATCTAATTAAGCAATCTCATAAATAATATTTTAAGTAGTTTTCATATGTTATAACTGGTTTAATCAAACATTTAAGTTATTCCCCTTTTGTTTGCTATAACTCTTTGAGAAACATCATTGTAGCTATATATATCCAAATGATATATTTTTTAAGCTGCATGGTAAATGTGAATCTCAGCTCACAAATTTAAGTGTACTATAGATGCTACCTTCTATTGTCTGTAACTCAACATGGATTTTGATTCTGAACCCCCATTTTATTGGGATCAGTTGGGAATGGGGCATGAGGTACTTGTACTTAACATCCATCTTTCATGAGCTTTCCTCTGCCTTTCTCCAGATTTGTACTATAGCTCTAGATTATTATAAACCCTGACAAGGCATCCAAGTGTGTGCGTGTGTGTGTCCCTTGCCCCACTCCCCACCAAAGAACATTTCAATCTTTTCAGTTTGGAGGAAATTCTTCCCCTTTTGTTTCTTCAAAGATCCTGTCTAGTTCTAGAAATTTTTTTCCTGTAAAGGCTTAGGCCTTTGGAAAACACAAACCAGAAAGACACAGACTCCTCTGCTTTGTGCCTTGCAACGCGCTTCCCTGAGACAATTAACACAGAGCCTACTTTCTACTTGAATGGAGAGAAAGGGAAAGAGGAAAATAGAGAGAGGTAAAAGATTAATGAGGGCTGTTCTGAATGTATCCAGTCATTCTCATTATATTGACAATGGCTGGATTATTTTCTGGTCAGCCCTCATAAGTCAAAATATTATCTCAGCACAAAAGTAAATAGAGAAGTGCTGAACATATCTCCTTAATTCAGATGAATTCCTTAACAGCTAATAGGATGTCAGGGCAAATAAATCTCCCTATAAAATACAGATACAGGGAAAGCTTTCTTTTCTAAATTAAACTCCGCCTCCCAAAATATCAGGAAAAATGTTAGACATTCAAAGGAAAAAAGAGAGAAATTAACAAATCCTGTATTTGAAATTCTATTAGAACTTTAGCAAATGAGATCACAGAGACATGAATGAAACAGGTAGGTGATAGAAGTCCAGTGTAAGCCTTGAATCTAATTGGATATAATTCACAGTTCTTTTAGCCATAAGATTTTGTAATTTGAATTATTTTCTCAAAATCAACATACATTTTTCAGTTTTTACTAGGTTGAGTCCTCTCTAACATCTCTTGCCATTTTATAATTCTGTAACTATGTTTGATACCTCTGACTTTGAAATCTCATTTTAGAAGAAAAAGCTGGTAAGAGAGAGATGTTGCCTAGAATGCCAGGCTATTTCTGCTTTTCCTTTGCTCTTTTTTGATTCCTTTATTCTAAGCCGGTTTAAAGGAAACATCTGGATAATATAGTATTTACTCATAGAACTGATGTGAGCAGTAAAGAAAAATGTATCTCAAGAATCTAATTTACCACAGAATTTAGCATAATAAATGATAGCTATTAAAATATGTGAAAAGCACTTTGTAAACTTGTAGTTTGCAAATATTAGTTATTATTACTCCCTTGTCACAAATTGAGAATAACAGTCTATTTAGAAATGGATAATAAATTTGCTTTTGTAAAAATCTCAAGTTTTTTAAAATGTTAAATAACTATTGTGATAGTTGGGACTCCTAGCCCACTATAATTCATGAGCCAAGAACCATTTGGGTCTACCGTAACTATTTATATAGGTGTTTGCTGTTGTCTAAATTAATAATTTGGAGATATCAAAGAAAGCAGCAATCAAGCAACAGGCCTTGTAGCACATGTGCACCTTTCTTTATAAGTCATGTCCCATATGTCTTAAAATAGTGACAGTGCATAGAGCCAACAAAAGGTTGCCTTCACTCAGGAAATGCTCCTTTGTAAGGGTGAAATCATACTGACAAACCCAATGTCAGCTGATCCCCTGTCTTTAGCCTCAGCTGTGATGTTACCACTAAGCTTCTAGTTGGGAAAACATCCAGAGGAGGTAAGAGGTACCAGCCAAAGCGACTTACAAAACAGAAGCCAGCCGTGAATTTAACTTTAATAATCATTCTACCTTCCTCCCATAAGTTTGGAGGACAGTGGTAATAATGGAATAATCGTTTTTAAAAAGGTTAAAACAATGGGATGGGTCTCCAGTTGAACTCTCTCACCTTCGTCATGCAGTATTTTTGGAGTGTTCATGGAGTACCTGGAAATTTATCAGGACTAACATTTTATTGGGATTTTAGTTAGGTTGACAGACTAGAATGTGACAGCCTAACATTAATTAACTCACTAAATTCCAGAACCCAAGAGATCACTGTATTAGAATGAGATGAAATAAGACCTGACTTTGAAACTGGTGGATTAAAAATAAAACAAAAAAAACCATAACCAATGTACTATAAAAATAAAATTATGTTGTATTCTTTTCATTCATAGTGAATTAAACATTTTACCCTGATTGCTGTTTGATTATGAAAATACAAGGGCTGTTCGGAAAAAATCCAGGCCATAAATGCCTCTATTTTTCTTTCTTTCTTTCTTTCTTTCTTTTTTTTTAAGATTTATTTTTATTGTTTTTGACAAAGAGATAGAGAGATACAGAGAGAGACAGGGACAGAAGAGGGAGGGCCCAGCGCAGTCTCCATAGTTGTACGTCATCAGTTTTCAATATGGTTTTGTTCCATGCAGGTGGGTGGGGGCCATGCAGGGCAGGAACTGGGCTGGGGCCTCCTGCACGGGAAGTACATCCTAGTTCTGCATATGGGTCCGAGGCCAGGATTTGATCCTCAGTCCCTGGGGCTGCAAAGAGAGCACTCAACCCACTGAGACATCCCAGCTTCCCCTCTATTTTTCATATTACATGGCTGGATACTTTCCAGTATCAGTAACCCTTGTATCAGTAACCAATGTTTTCAAAACCAGTCTAGGTTGTAAAGTAACAAAATGAAGGTATGTCATTAAGCTAAGAGGGCAAGGTCTTTGGCTCACCTATATAAATTTGACCTCATTAGGGCCTGGACTTACAAATGTGTTATCAGTTTATCATAGTTGGGAGCACATTTAAGAAGTTCATAGTCCAAAGGAATGTTTCTAAGGTGGTGCAATGTCTGGGCATACCTTCTGTGGCCTTTTTCTAATAGACACTGAGATAGTTTCTTGGAAGTAATAAAATTGTCTCTGGCCACTTAAATGCAAAGGCTAATTAAATTTCTATTTTCCCTGGCCTGTGTGATCCTCAGGAAGCAGGCCAATAAATAATTCCATCTCCACAAAAGTGCTTCCATATTTTCCTTCCAACATTCAACTCTACTCTCTTGGAACATAAAATGTACCGTACCCTATGGTGTCCCAAGTCCCAGCCCTCAACTCACCTCCCAACCTCTTTCAATCACCTAAATACCACTCCTTCAACATTGATTCACTATGCAAAACGTTTAAAAGAACATATTTTCCCCCACTGAGAAATGCAGCCAAGTGTCACAGAAGAGTTTAGTCAAATTTCCCAACTCCACCTTGAGAGACCCTAAATAAAAGCGCATCTCTCACTGTCTTTGGATCAGCAGGCTAAGCACAGCATGCTATTTTCATGGCAGTGTTTCTTGGCAGTAGCCACAAGAACAAACCCCACCACATGAGCACATTTCAAATCTTTGCTCGCATCATGTCTGCTAACATCTTATTGGCCAAAGCAAGTCACATGATCAAACTCAACTCAGTGGGATGAAGTACATTCTGCTTACATGAAAGTGAATATTTGCTGAATAATAATATAAACTGTTGCACCTTGCTTTCCATTGAGTTCAAAATACTTGAAGATCATAAGAAAGATCTCAATTCTGCTGGCGAGAAACCATTTTGAAGAAAGGAAACGGGGTGCTGGATGGCTCAGCGTGTTGAGTGCCTGCCTTGCAGCCCCGAGGCTTGGGATGGAGTCCTGGTCCTGACCAATAAGGACCCATATGCCGAATTTGGGCGTGCTTCCCATGTGGAGGCCCCTGGTTTGATTTCTGCCCTGCACAGCCCCCAAGTCCACCTGCGGAATGAAGCTATGTCAAAACTAATGATGTACAACTAATGATGTACGGCTGTGGAGACTGCTCTAAGCCTTTTCTCTCTGTGTCTCTCTCTCTGTCAAACAATAAAATAAATCTTAAAAAAAGAAAAAAGAAAAGAAACTAAAGCATAGAGACCTGAAGTGATACACCCCGATTCACGCCAAGTCACAAACAGAGCTAGTCAAACTCAGTATCTTAGGTGCCCTATTTGCCATATGATACAAGTCGAAAACAACCCCCAGCACATTTGGCAATTTTACATATATCATGGCCCATACCATTCTCTTGCATAGAGAGTCCAGCCCACCCCCTTTTTCACTTTTCTATATTCAAGTTATCTTCCAAGGTCTTGCTCGTTTTTTGTTTGTTTGTTTTAATTTTATTTATTTATTTATTTTTTGGTAAGAAATGTGGGTGGTTAAAGTGTAATTAATAGGTTAAGAGCTCGGAGTTTCAATCCCAGCTCCATGGCTCCACCCACCATGACACAGGGGAAGTTCTTAACTTTGCTGCACCCAGGTTTTGTCATTTGCAAAATGGTACCGTAATCACCTCCAGGGCTTTGTGAGGATGAAAAGGAAATGCTTGTGAAATGCTCAGAGCATAAAAAGAGTACACAAATAGGGATTTTTAAATAATTTCTTTCCTGTACTCCAAAGCTAGGCATGATCACCCCTCCACTGAACTTCTAGCATACGTATTCAATTCAGTTCCTGTTCAGTTTATTGAGAAATTGCAACTGTAAGTTCACATTCCTAAATAGGCTAGGCAGGTATCTTGAAAATGTTAAGAAAATGATAGCTTGATAGCTTCTTTCACATTGGTGTTTTGTGTTCCTTTTTTTTTCCCTCACAAAGCCATATGTTTGTATACCAAAACATATAGGAATAGCCTTCACTCCAAAAAGAAACATTTTCTTCAGGGGGAAATGCTGAAGTGCTTAGGACAGTAGGACCCCACACAGGGCCCGGGGCAGAGCACAGGGGCTGGGGCAATGGCTATTTTACAAACCAATGTGGAAGTATGTTTTTACTAGCTTATGCCAGCTGAATATCAGCCTAGTTCCCTCCCATTTTTTGAAACATGCAAGCTTCTTGGCCTATCCTTTGTTTTCCTATTTTTGATAGAGACATGAGTACAAAGAAATCATATTCTTCTAGAAATGCATGCACTGTCTAAAGCAGACAGTCCTCATTCAGCTCCAGCCAAACATCATTTTGTGCCAATTGGAACTTCCAATTTTTCAAGAGAAGCTAGAAATGCAAATTGCACTAGATCTTTATTGTTGGCTCAAATAATTTTTAAATCTCGGTGCAGGCCAAACACTGTGACCTGTGGCATATTGAATCCATGCTATATTCCAGGCTTTTCAAGAGTTCACAAAGATGTGAATTCTGCCCTGATGAGACCAATCCTTTGATGGAGAAGATGGTCAGAAGGAGGGCAGTTACAAGTGCTTTGTCTAACCATCACAGTAACTTTTTCTTGTGTGTCTTATCACTCAACCAGACACAAGGATTCTATGCTATATTTGTCTTCAGCACCAAGTGCTCTGCTCAGGATGTTTTAATTGAGTTGTCCTAATGCTCACTTGCCTAGTCTGTACAGCTGAAGTGAACATATGATAACATAGATGTGCAGCCATTTCAATTCAGTCATCATCTCTCTGCAGAGTCAGTCTCACAGTAAGTACTTTGCAGACAGTAGTCAAGGAATAGATTACATATGAGAACAGAGCAGAAGGAAATATAAAAATGCAGGGCTTTCATGTGAGACTCATATGGGAAATCAAATTTAGAAAACAGCTATGACTGGCACCACATTTGCAACCTCTGTTTTCAGTGCCAAGTGGGTCTCCTGGTTACTCACTGGAGTCAAATGAAATACAAAGGCAGAGACCAAAACTCAGTTTGATTATTTTGCCAGCACACAAAATTTTATCATCTTTGAAAACACAAGAATACCTAGAAAATAGTTATAATATCAACAATAAATAGATAAAAGAAAAGAAATAGCTAAAAAATAGAATAAGAAAATCTTAAAACTGGGAGAGTTCCTCCACATAAACAAATCATCAAAACAACAATTCAGGGGAAGCCGGATGGCTCAGTGGGTTAAGTGCTCACTTTGCAGCCCCAGGGACCGAGGATCGAATCCCAGCCCTGGCCCGTGTGGACTCATGTGCTGAGCTGGGGACTGTCCCCAGTTCAGTTCTCACCAGGGCAAGACCTCAGCCCAGTTCCTGCCCTGTGCAGCCCCGCCCACCTGTGGAATCAAACTATGTGGAAAAACGGATGATGTACAATTATGGAGACTATTCTGGGCCCTCCCCCTTCTCACTGTCTCTGTATCTCTCTTTCTCTGTCTCTCTCTTTTTTTTTTTTTTA
>PVKE010033818.1:0-17720 GCA_004027555.1 Craseonycteris thonglongyai | reverse complement strand
ATTGTGGAGCTCAAAATTTGAGCATCTTTGTGCCGATTTAGAGCTATTGGTGAAAAATAAATGTGAATTAAGTTTACAGCACAAGGGGTCTCCTTTGAAAGACCTGGAGAGGGAAGATATGTTGATTTTTAACACCTGGAATAGTATTCCTGACTCATATGATCAACTGAAGAAACCAGCATTTGCTGTTCTTTCCTTATTTGGGTCTAAATATTTATGCGAACAATCATTTTCAAGCATGAACTTTATAAAGTTACATGGTAACTTGCAGAGCTATTCAGAGGTTTTTTAACAAAGGCTAATGTCACTTTGCTGTTTCTAAAGTCTTTGAACCTGCTGAGAAAAGTTTCTTTCATATTTAACAGTGTTGTTCTGAAATAGCAAATGTCAATATTAGATATATTTTCTCGACAATATTTCAATAGGCATGGAAAGTGAATTAGAGTTTCTCTTTCAAAATCTTCTGCAAAAAGTGACAATTTGTTTTCGAATGAAATTACTTCTTCTAACATCGAAAAAATTGTTTTTCTTTTCCTTGTAACTTACGATTAAGCTGATTTAGATGAGAAATAACATCCACCATGAAATAAAATTTCTGGATCCACAGATCGTTCGTTAGCTCTGCATAGTGAATTAATTTAAAGTAAATTAAGAAATCCGCTTATCGATGAGAACTTGGAATTGTGCCTAAAATTAAAAACAACCACATACAAACCTGACTTACCCTTACTTTCCAAGGAAATGCAAGGCCATTGTTCACATTAGTGGAGTATTTGTAGGTTTTTTTTTTTAAGGATACCTTTTATATTATTTAACTTGTTATATTTTTAAATAAATATTATCTTTATATAAGTATGATACCAAGTTTTATTTAATGTACCATTAGTTAAACTAAGACATATTTAGCAAAGGCAAGCTTGAGAGTGTACTGTTAATCCTAATTATTTCCATAAAAATGTCTCTACTAAAGTAAAGCTTAAGTTAAAAAAAAATGGCTCTTTGAATAAACTTCAATTTTGTATTGTTTATATTTGGCTCTTTTGGATGAAGAGTTTGTTGACCACTGTCTTATCCTATCAGGGAATTTTCACTGTCTGTTACTACTGTAATCACAGTGTCATTATTAAAGTAAACTTTACCCATAGAATGGTCACTTTAGTTATAAGAGCATCATCCATAAAAACTTTAAAGAATGTATGCCATGGTATAGTTATCATATAGAACACTATCAAGGACCTTGATCCTGAGATTCAGGATTCTTTGGTTGCAAGCAACAGAACCAACTCTGGCTCACTTAAGCAAAAAGAATTCATTAGAAGGCTGTATGTTTGCTCACAGAGCCCAAGAAAAAGCTGGAGAGCAGGTTTCAGAAAATATAGGAACCAGAATAGCACAGGGAGCAGAACTAACACAAACTTTTGGGGTCACCTACCAGGTGAATCAGTTTCATTAATTTTTCAGTCTCTGCTTCACTGTCTTGAGATTTAATTTCCTGAGACAGAAAAGCTGGGGGCCCAAATTTGGGTCTTGGACAGTTGGGCAGCTGCAGGACATCAGAGCACCTTGCTTGACATTCCTACCAAGTCTAGCTGTACTGGGAGAGGGGTATTATTTGTAGTTTCCAGAGGAAACTGAGGTGCTGCCACCAGATGGGGGACTAGATAAGGGGAAGGCAAAATGAGTTTTATAGCACAGAGTGCCTCTAGGGTACAGATAGATGTAAAGGGGAAACCGAGGAACTGAATACAAATAATTTGCCTGAGAGGTTCCATTTCTGCCAGAAATGAAATTTTCTGACTTGTACCAGCTAAATGGGATTTTTTTTTTCCTCTTTATTCTATCTAGCTTGCTAAAGCAATGGTTCAGAGACCTGGCTGTACATTAGAATTACCTGTGGAACTTGTTAAAAATAGAGTAGCTGAGTTTGGCATGGAGCAGGTCCCATCTGTATTTTTAATAAGCGTCTCATCTGATTCTGTTTACATCCAACTCGGAGGCCTACTACATCAAGTTTCTATCGGATCCAATAGAGAAAAAGCACATTGTAGAACTGGAAATGGGATAAAGTGATTTTAGGGAAAAGATTTGGGTTTGGTGATAAAAATTTTTAAGGTCCAAGCAGTGATAGCTGTCTTCATGTTTTGGGGTTAGGGAATGTGAGCACAGGGAGAACTCTTCCGTTTCTGGCAGGCCTGGGCCAAGTGGATTGGGAGGGTTAGGCAGTTGTCCTAGGAAGCGCTGGCAGTTGCACACTGCTAAGAACAGGGCTGAGGTCTCTCTACGGCTGTCCTGACCATCTATGGTGCTGAAGGGGAAGGATCAGATTATAGGGGTAGATTACCCAAGTGTTAAGATCTGGAACACACACACAGAAAAAGGTTGGGAAACGGGCCTGTGCTGGCACCGACAGGAAAGGA
Source organism: Craseonycteris thonglongyai (assembly GCA_004027555.1). NCBI lineage: Eukaryota > Metazoa > Chordata > Mammalia > Chiroptera > Craseonycteridae > Craseonycteris > Craseonycteris thonglongyai. The sequence continues at coordinate 15,303 of PVKE010033818.1, read as the reverse complement.
TCTGTTACCTTTATCTTTTTATCTCATCACAACTGGTGACTGGCCACCCTAAGTCTCTTAACCAACTTGGAATATGAGGGAGAAAGGAAGAATGCTGTTCTGCTGGGGAACCACGTGCCTCAACTTTTCACCTGGCTACCCTATCCATCCTTCAGGTCCTTGCTTAAATATCACCTCTTCAGAGAGGCCTTCCTGATCCCCCAATCCAAACTAGGTCTCAAACTAGGTCAGTTTACTTGTGGCTTCTTGTTCTTTCCCAGAGCCAGTTTCAAGGGCATGCAACCTCTGAAATCCCACAGGGTGCTGGACTTGGAAGGACTTCATGCTTTGCTGTTGCCATCTTGAAATTATTAATCAGTTTTGAACAGAGAGCTCTCCATTTTCATTTTGTACTGGGTTCTGTGGATGACGTAGCTGGTCCTGTACTTTCACTTCCTTAAACTTAGCACCATTTAATGGTAGTGGCCCTAACATCTAGCCCTATGCCTGCCACTATATTAAAACTTGATAAATATTAAGTATAACCATTTAAAGTTGTCATCTACTAATGTTTGACTTATTTTAAAAAGCATATTTATATGGGGTTAACATAAAATATTCAGGATGAATGGATAAATAAATGAGTGATGGTGGAAGGAAAGATACGTTGAAGACAATGGGTTGCTGACCCAGTATCCACTTCCTTCCTCCCTTCCTTCCAACTTCCTTCCTTCCTAGTTCCTTCTTTCCTACTTTCCTTCCACCAGTTTTGATTGGGTGTCCATCTCTTCCCAGTGACTCAGAGGAGAATCCATTCCTAATTTCAGAGTAGATTCTGATCAACCTACATATTCTTTCTCCTAAGAACGATCTTCTTCCTCTGGACATTGTCAGGTTTGAATGAGATTCCTGGAACTACTGCAGCCATCCTGCTACCAGCCTGAGGATGAAACCAACCCAAAGCAAAGAATAGAGCCAAGAGAATTGTAGAAAAGCAGTCCTGGATATTTTGTGGATGAACCCTGAACTTCTTATGTGAGATAATAAAATTTCTGTGTTATTTGTTCTGGTTGTCTATTGCTATTAAACAATTATCCTATAATGGAGTGGCTTAAAACAGCATCCATTTTATTATATTTTGTAATTTTGTGGGCTGGGAAGTAGGGCTCAGTGAGATGATTCTTTTGTTATATCAACTGAGGTCACTCAGTGCTATTCAGCTGGCTAATGGGCTGGTGTGAAGAGTCTAAAACGGCTTCTGTCACATGTTTGGCATCTTGGTGGTGATGGTTGGAAGTCTAGGTTCAGCGAGGACCTTCAATGAGAGCACTTCCAAGTGGCTTCTGGAGCATGGCCATCTCAGGGTAGTCAGTCTTCTTACATAGGGCTACACGCTGTTGCCATCTCCCAGTGAGAGTGTTCCAAGAGGCAGGAAGTAGAAGCTGGCATTCTCTTTAGGACCAAGTCTATACTGACATAGCATCACTTCTGCCACATTCTGTAGGTCAAAGCAGGCACAAAGCCTATGCATATTTAAGAGGAGAAGACATAGATTCTACCTCTTCATGGGAAAAGTATCAAAGAGTTTATGGCTATCTTTAATCCTCCACATTATGTAAGTCAACTTGAAACAGATTTTCTGTTACTTGTAGACAAAAGGATCTAAAATAATTAAAGAACTTCAAGGTTATCTCAAGCCTGGGAAGATTTTTCGTCCTGTTTGTCTAATACAAAGGTCTATAAACTTTTTATGCAAAGGGCCATATATTAATTATTTTAGGTTTTACAGACCACACAGTCTCTGTTGCAACTACTCAGCTCTGCCAATGAGGCATGAAACCAGCCATGGAAAATACATAAATGAATGAGCATATCTTTATTCCAATAACAATTTTATTTATAGTCACTGAAATTTGAATTTCATATAATTTTCATGTATCAAAAAATATTCTTCTTTATTCACCCATTGAAATATATAAAAGCCATTCTTAGTTTTGGGGGTATGCAAAAAAAGGAGGCAGACTGAGTTTGGTCCCTGAACCATATTTTACCAACCCTTATTCTAACACATCAACCTTGTTCTAAGCTTAGTGCCTTTGCATGTGTTGACCTTCTGTCCCAAATACTCCTCTTCACGTGGCTTGTACCTTCTCTTTAGTTGGGTTTTAACTCAGATATAATCTCCTGACAGCAGCCTTCTCTAATCACTGTACCTGAAATAGTCTCCCTTATTCTGAAACACATTATCCCCTATATCAGGGTATCCAACCTTATGACTTCCCTGGACCACATTGGAAGAAGAATTATCTTGGGCTACACAGGAAATACACTAACACTAGCAATAGCTGATGAGCTAAAAAGAAAAAAAATGCAAAAAAAATCTCATAATATTTTAAGAAAGTTTACGAATTTGTGTTGGGCCATATTCAAAGCTATTCTGGGCCACACGCGGCCCACAGGCTGCAGGTTGGACAAGCTTGCCCTGTATTTTCTCTGTTGCACTTCTTGCTGTCTGAAATTTTGTTAATTTATTTGTTTAATGTCTATTTGCTGCCTCATTTCTACCCTCACTAGAGCAGAATTTGAATGAAGTAGAGATCTTGCCTGTCTTGTTTTCCTTTGTACTCCCTTACCTAGCATACTGCCTGGCAGATAATAGATGGTTAATTAAATATTTGTTGAATTTGAGTTGAATGGTTACAACTCAGTTCCCTGGAACTTGATAAGAATATAGAGGGCCACTCAATTTATATTACAGTTATTGAATGTAGGAAAGATAATAAAAGCAGAGGAAGGAGATTGAGTCATCATCTGCACTCAGAAAAGCATTCATCCCTCTGTTACTTCCTTGTGTTCCAGGCAAAAACTGAAGGAAAAATCTCCCCGTGTATAATTCTGATGAAAGCTGTTTTCCTTTCTTGGCAGATATGAAAGCCTGTTTGGAGGCAGGAAAGGGGGAAACAACCTTATTTGAGGAAGAAGAGCATCATCGTGTGGTTGAAATAGTGTTTGGAAGCTATTAAGGTGACCAGACGTCCTGCTTTTGGCAGGACAGTCCCGATATTTAACAATTTGTCCCGCGTCCTGCGGTGTTTTAAAAAAGTCCCGATTTTTGGAAAGAATGCACGACAAGCTGGGGAACGGCGGGAGATAGACCAAATTTTTAATCAAGAACCCCCTCCCCACTGGTCAATGGTGTCCCGCTTTATCAATGTTAAAATCTGGTCACCTTCGGTTAACCTGTGGGCGGAGGGGCTGAATCTTGTTTAATAAACCTTTGGCATAGGTCGGCGGTGGCGAACCTTTGGCATGCGTGCCCAAAGTGGCACGCGGAGCAATTATTTTGGCACACGGAGCTGGGAGGGCGCTAAGGGCAATTTCATGGTGAGTTTAGATTACAGGGTCCAAATAACAACTAAAATTGATCTGACTAAGTTGCAGATGGGAAGATAAAGAAGAGCGCCGTATATGTTTTTTAATTATAAGGAGTACTTTTCTGTTGTATTACTTGCTTTGGTTGATGCCAACTGTAAATTTATAGCAATAGATAGATGTTGGGTCATATGGAAAAGAGGGGGACAGTGGAATTTTTGTGAAGTCTGTCATGGGGAAACAAGTGCTTTCGGGAAATATATTTCCTCCAGATGAGAGACTTCCTGGTTCGAATAAAGTAGTGCCCTATGTTATAGTTGGAGATGAAGCTTTCAGGTTACACAAACATGGCATGAAACCATACTGTAAAATAACAGCTTGAGGAGAAAAATCTAAAGTCATCTTCAACTACAGGTTAATTCGTGCTCGCAGAGTAACGGAAAATGCGTTTGGGCTATTGAGTCAAATTTTTTGAGTATCTACTCTCCCGTTGCTGTCACGCCTGAAACGTGAACAACTTGTAGTTGCAGCATGTTGTTTGCACAATATACTGAGGAATGGCTATTTAGAGCACCATCAGCGGCCACATTATGAATACGATTCAAGTATAGATCCACTGGCGAGTATGGTATGCAAGAGCAGATGGTTTTGAAGTGAGAAACATTCATGAAATTTTTCAACGAAGAAGGAGCGCTACATTGGCAAGATGAACATGTATTTAGATTCAGCAGCAGCCATTGATGGCGTTTGACTGTTTTGTGTACTTAATTGGTAATGTTTGTAAGTAAATAAATATTCATTAAAATTTTCACTTTACCATTCTTTCCAAGTTCTGAGGAAATGACAACCCAGTTGTTCTCCTTAATCTGAAAATCTTTGAAGTCTTTATGTTGATGATTGTAAATGCACAAATGGTTTCTTACTTTTTCGAATAACTTCTCATCATCTCTCCACAAAATCGCTGTGCCATGGCGAAGCAGAAATATCACTGGACTGCTCGACTAGACGTCCAAAGTCAAACGCGATGGTCGAGTCGTCTCAGTGAAACCAATGCCATTTGATATACATTGAATGAGTACACAGCAGTGACTTCCGACTGCTGAATGCAGCCGCCGGCTGTGGCCACTGGACACTCCAGTGAAACCAAACCTTTAGTGGCCTCTGCCATCGGAACAATCCTTTGACTTGGAGTCATCAAACATTTTCTGCACTGTATGCTTTGTTTCCATTCTCATCAAAACACGCTCAACATTGTTCTTATATGTCACATATGTGACAGAGCAAGACTAGTAGATCGTCCGCATCAGTCAGAATATGTCCATCGCTTTGATACCACCAGTGGAGTGCTCTCTTTCTTTGAAGTTCGGGTTCAGGTCATTCAAAGAAACAGGAAAATTCATAAAATGTGCCGACAAGGTAAAACTAAATGAACTGAAGTTGGATATGTTCCAATGGATTAATTTGTATGATTTTGAAATGCAGTTGATTGACTTACAGGTAGCTGTATTTGGAGGCAAAAATTTATCGATTTGGGATATGAATTAGAAAGTATTGAAAGAGATAGGTTAGCTGGGTCAACGCTGAACAATGCAGAAAATGAAGTTCTGAAAACATGGAATTCCTTGCCTGAAAATTTTTAGTGTCTGAAAAATGTAGCAGTGGCAATACTCTCGATATTTTCCTCTACTTACTCATGTGAATCATTATTTTCAATTATGAACCTAGTCAAGTCCGATTTTAGGAGTAATTTAACTGATGCCTCAAGTGCAGCTTGTGTAATGTTTAAAACAACAAAATATAAACTTGATGTGATTCATCTGTCTTCTTCTGCACAACAGAAATCACACTAACAATGATAGAGGATTCTTTAATTTTCATGGGTACTCCGTGCATTTGACGACTAATGTTTATTATTATAATTTAATTCTGTCACATGTTTTTTTCCTTTTTGCTTCATATAAATTATTATAATTTATTATTATAATTATATTATAAATTTATTATAATGTTATTCTACACCGAATAAAAATGTAATAAATGACTGATAGAGATTTTCTATGGTATTTAATTTATATAATTACCTTTGTTATGCACTCTAATAAAATATTTAAACTTCAAAACAAATAATTGTGAATACCATTTAAAAAATTATTGTTTTTTTGTTATAAAAACATCCTATGCCTCTTATAGACATAAAAATAATCGATACCTCTATCTCACTTGATGGGTTGGCACGCGAGTCGAGCGAGTATACTCTTATTTCACAAATTTTGGCACTCAATCGCCAAAAGGTTCGCCACCCCTGCTCTAGAGCAAGCTTGTTCAGCCTGCAGCCCGTGGGCCACATGTGGCCCAGGATGGTTTTGAAGGTGGCCCAACACAAATTCATAAACTTTCTTAACACATTTGAGATTTTTTGGGGGGGCGGAGGGGGGTGGCTCATCAACTATCGTTAGTGTTAGTGTACTTTATGTGTGGCCCAAGACAATTCTTCCTATGTGGTGCAGGGAAGCCAAAAGGTTAGACACCCCTGGATCACTAAGGTATGATTTCACAGAAATTCCCAACATCTCTGAGGAGAAATGGCAAAGGTCCTGGGTGGCACAATAATGATAGGGATGACAGACTTGGATGTAACATCAGGCTGAACTTGTCATCGGGAGAGAAGGAGGCAAAAGCAGCAGCAGGTACAGCGGTTGGGACGAGATGGCTTGAGCTTGAACAGAGTGTACCGGTGGTGTTGGGTGGTAGCCAGAGCCTGACAGTTTGCCACTGGGCTTTCCAAGCCTAGGGACAGAAGTGGCTTCCATCCAGTCCTGCCTCTAGTTATTAAAACAAACATATCGGCAGGGTAGAAAGAGCCGCTGTAGGTGAATACAATAAACAGGAAGTATCCATGGGAAGCAGTGAGGGACACAGCCTTGGAAGTTAGAAGTTTGTGAGTTTAGTGAGTTCAGGTGAGGACTAGAGGTCTGTGGCAGAGAGATCACAAAGTAGAAACAGAGAAATGAGGCTGATATGGAAGGTGACAAGAGGCTGACCTGAAAATTCTGAGCATAGTGTGGATTGCATTCATAGGATAGCTGGGCTAAGGAAGTGACTATGATTATAGACAGTTGATTCCCTGTTAGTGGATGGAGCAGAAAAAAAATAGATGGAATTATGTCTCTCATTTGGACTTTTTAGTTGCAAGTTGGCAGAAAAACTAACAAAATGTGGCCAGAGTTTTTTGGCTCACATAACCGAGAAATGTAGCAATATAGTAGCTTCAGGTATGGCCAGATCTAGGATCTCAAACAATGACTTCAATACTTGAGCTCTCTCTTTCTTCATCTCTTATCTCTTGTTTCCTCTGCATTAGCTTCTTTCTCAGATGGCCTCTCCCCGTGATTTAGTGGCTCACATTAACTCTTGGTGTGTATCTATCCAGCTTTAAGTCCAACACAGTACCTTTGGCCTATTTGCTCTAGCAAGTCAAAGAATTCTAACTCATTTCCTCTGATTGGGTCATGTGTGTGGTCCCTTTATAAGAGTGAGATGCCTATTTGGATATACTGGTAGAGTGTCCAGTCAATTGTTTATACTTATCCAGAGTTCAGAAGAGAGGTCAAAGCTATGATAATTTGGAGGTTGTTGGCATGCAGATGGCATTTGCAGCCCTGATGCAGGTTGGGGTCATCTAGGAGGTGTGTGTGAATAGAGGTTAGAGTACCAACCTGGGATGGTTCAGTGTTCACAGGTTGGGAAAATGGGAAGGAATCAGCAAAGGAAATTAAAGAGGGAATGATGAGAAAGGAAACCCAAGAGGCAGTGAGTGAGTGGTGACCAAGAGGCCAAATGAAGAAAGACTAATGTGTCTGAAATAAGAAGCACCCTACCAAATTCTTACTTACCCAAGTCTCAGTGGCTAGTGTATTCTAGTATATTCCATGTGGGGTGTGTGTGTAATTTCTTTTTAGCCTGTGGTCACCCAGCTACCATATATTCCCTTTGTTCCTCTCCCTAGAAATTCTGAGTCCATATGACCTAGGTCTATAGTTCTGCTTCTGCGTGACAGATTTCACTACTTTTCTTCTTGTAGCAGCTACAGGATTAGTTCACTTTCTTTCCTATACTTGTAAAGAAAGCCAGAAGACTGAACATCTGCCTGAGCCGTCCATCCATCTATCCATCCATCCATCCACCCACCCACCCACCCATCCATCCATCCATGAGATAGTTATGGAGAATTTACAAGGTATAGGTAGCATTCTAGGCACTGAGGACACAACCATGAGTCACATACCGGTAGTTTCAGCATTGTCCTTGCCAACAGGGAACTTACATTCTAGTGGAGTAGGGTAGGGAGAGAGGGAGGCAATGTGTGTGTGGAGCCAACAGATAAAGTAACTTCAAAATGTTATACTTGCACTGAAGAAAAAAACCAGGGATCTAAGATGTAAAGGGTGTCCCAAGAAGTAATTTTGATAGAAAACACAGGTTTATAATTAAAAATTGTAAATTTTCATTGCTCAACAATGAAAATGCATTGTTCTTTCGTGTAGCGCCCCATTTTTAATAACCCTGAACTGTCAGCTGTCACGCTGTCTTTTTTTGTTGTTGGCAACACTTTACCGCACAAATGATGCAAAATTCAAATCTTGTGTGAATTTTGGGATACCCTTTAGAATAACAATGGAGACCAATTGGGAGGGCAGGGAAACTTGTTTGAGGAGTTAGATCCTGATGTCTCCAAAATACCTAGCAAATCTTGTTCTTTTTAGAGTCCTGATTTGAACACCTGTGTTCCAGATCCTAGAAACCCTGGAGGCTCTTCACTTCCTCCTGGCTTACCAGAACAATAGAGGAAACCTACCTCCAGTTATGTCTTCATGTAAGCATTTACCTTTACAATGTACAGCATCACTCTGAAAACTCAGTTCTTTAACAATTTTATCTAACATCTGCTAGAGGAAGCAAAAGATTACAAAAATGGAATTTATCCTAGTTCATCTTCCAACAATGTGGTTAGTTACCATTTAACTTAGCTAACACTTTTTTTTTTGGGGGGGGGGAAGCAGTTATTACAGTACAGTCATTGGTTTAAATAAACATTCCATGTGCATCCTATCATTTAATCTAAACAACAGCCCTGTGAGTTAGGTACTGTTATCATCCTCATTTTACACTTAAAAAAATCTGAGTCCTAGATTAACTGTCCAAGGTCACGCAGCCAACAAGTGCAGAGCTGAGGTTAAAACCCATGCCTGCTATTAAGTCTGTGTAGATACAATCAGCAAATAAATCACAACCATTCGTTCATTTATGCGTTTAATAAATCAGTCAATTTATTTCTCAGCATAGATGCTTTCTCTGGCCCCCTGAGCTGGCAACCCCTTGATGTTCCCCAGCACGCAAGGCCTTCTCCTATCCTAACTTATCAGACACTGTTAATGCTGGTTGCTTCTTTCTCTCCACTGACCCACAGCAAAATTCATTGTTATTCATCTTTGAATCCCTAGTATATAGTCTAGTGCCTGCACATAGCAGACTTAATTAAAACAGAACAAAACAAAACACCATCAAAAAACCCCCCTTAACTGAAGGAGGGCTGCTAGTTCCTGGACATATAAATAGTTTATTCCAGGACAGCCCCTATCCTCTAGGAGTTCACAGTTCAGCACTGGACACTGTGGAATCCAGCCTGACAAGAGCAGTGAGTGAGCTGACTGCATTGATTTGTATGGTGGGACAAGAGGGCAATATCGCCAATGGGAGTGGGAGGTGGAGAGGAACACCCCAAGGGATCCATTCATTTATTCCACAAATATTTATCAATCACGGTAACACACGTAGCACATGGTAAGCGCTCAGTATTTGTTATTAAATGCCAACCACACTGTTCTAGGTGTTGGGGTGTCACAGCGCACAAGAAAAGGCCATTCCCCTCGTGAAACTCACCATGTAGCGAAGGACGACAGGCAGTGGGAGAAATTATGTAAAATTGTGTTAGATGCCGAGCAGGAAAACAACAGGCGGCTGAAATTTTCGTAAGGATATTATTATAGATCTTTTAGCTGAGGGCTGCTGTGGGCGGGTTTTGAGCAGGAGTGGCCATGACGGGGACAGACTGTAGGGGGCGAGAGGACTGCAGACAAGAAGATCTGGTAATTTTGAGATGCAAATATTTTTGCCTGACTGGAAAAAGGAGCTTGTGCCTAGGGTCGACGTGGTAGGAGCTGCATTTTGAATGCAAACTCGATTGTCCAGTAATACAAGGCGGGCAGAAGGGAACTGCAGCCCTAATTCCCAGTGTTTTCACGCTCAGCACAGCTAGGCTCCTCCGTTCCCCAGATTTGCAGATGCACCATCTCGGGCTCGGACCCGGACCGCAGCAGGCGGGCAAGATCGGGGCTGGCGGGGGCCCTAGCACCGCAGCGATTGCCTGCAAGGGTCGGGGTCTGCAAAATCGCGCGGGCGGGAGGGGGCGGAGCTTGTGCTGCGGACCTAGGCTATGGTGTGGGACCCGCCTTCTGCTTTAGGCCCCGCCTCAACGCCCCGCTGATTGGGTCAAAGCCGCGGAAGGGCGGGGCGTCCTGGGAGGCCGGGGGGGTCGGGCTGAGGCGGGCGCGCTGATTGGTGCGGCTGGGATTAGGTCATCGCTAGCAGGTTCGAGCGGCCAGGACGCCGGCGGGGCGGCTGAGGCTGCTGTGAGAGGGCGCTCGCGGTTGCTGAAGAGCGGAGCAGCGAAAGAGGCGGGGAGGCGGCGGCCGCACTGCCAGCTTGCTCGCTTCCCGGCGCTGCTGTAGGTCCTCCGCTGCGCTTCCTGCTCTCCCGTAGCGCGCCGCCCAGTTGCCGGTCCCGGCTCGATTTAGGAGTGGTGTGCGCAGGCGGACACTGAGAGGGCGAGCCGGCGCCACACCTGTGGAGCCGCCGGCCATCTGGGGTGCCAGCCCGGGTCCCACTGCGAGCGTGCTCGGGGCTGCGGGCCGCCTGAGCCCCAGGGGAGGCGCGCCCCCCGGCTGGGCGCCGCGGGCACCATGGGGCTCCCTGCGCTGGAATTCAGCGATTGCTGTCTGGACAGCCCGCACTTCCGAGAGACGCTTAAGTCACACGAAGCGGAGCTGGACAAGACCAACAAATTCATCAAGGAACTCATCAAGGACGGGAAGTCTCTAATCAGCGCGCTCAAGAGTGAGTGCCCCGGAGCCTGACCGGGACAGGGACCCGGGGAGGGAGGGGCCGTCGCACGGCACTCAGCCCTGGACACCCGTGCGCTCGGCTGGCTTTCTGTCCTCCGAGCACTGAGGGACGCGCGTAGATGCTTGTAATGAGCAGGGAAGGATATGTAAAATGGGCCAGACAGCAACAATCCGATGAGGAAAGAGACCCGTCTCCTAGCCATCTCCGTTCGCGGTTGGCCGGGAGGTGACCGAGCGCAAGCGGTTCTCTGGGTCACCACGTTGAATGTGCGCGGCACACAGGTGTCCGGGGAGTGGGACTGTAGTGCCCGGCGTGCCGCAGCCGATTGGCTTCTCCGGTCCCCCGGGGGAAGAGTTGCTCACCCCTGGGTGCCCAGTCGTAGGACTGGGTTGTGCCCTGCCAAGGGGGCGCTCCCTCTCCTGGGGAAAAGGCGGCTTGTACTGCTTTGCTCCCCATATGCAGCTCCAGCCTGTTTAGAGCCGCCGGGTTCTCTGAAAGGCACAGGCGCCACCCAGAGAAGGGTTGCGGTGGAAAGGCTGGTTAGCTAGCCATTCTTTGGAGTATTGGCAGCCGGTACCCCCCAAATATAGAATCAGGGCCATCCATGTACGTATGGGGGTCCTGATTCTTGTGTTTAGCAGAAGGTGATAGGGGTGGGACTACAGAATCAGAGTGTTCCTTTACTTTAAACTGTGGGCGAGGGTTTAAAAATAGAATATATCCTGATTCTCGCCCTCTCCCTACCTCTCCTTTTTAACCCTTCTGTTATCCTTGAAAACTCAAAGGTCTGAGAAGGAATGTCCTCTGTCCTTGCTTAGAAAAGAGAAGTTTAAACTTATCCTTCAAAATTCTGTAACCTTTTGTAAAACCATTCTTGCTTATTTCCTTTTGGGAGGGGAGAAATGAAATTAGCATTCCATGTATGATTTTCCCCTTGACTTTAGCAGAGCCAGAGTTTCTCCTTCTGACCAAACAAGTGCTCTGGGGATGAGCGCCTTGGATTGTAAGATTGTTTTTTGGTGACTTTTCAGTCTACCCATTTAAAAATAGTTCAGTCCATCTTGTAGTTTTGAGAATCACGACTAATATGAAGGTAGAGTGTGGAATTGTCTTTGACTTTATTTTTCCCTGTCTCTGTGATGGATTTCTTAATAGGTTACACATTTCAGCCAAGAAAGTTTGTGTTGGCAAAGTAGAGACCTAGCTGTGAGAATTGTCCCCAGGTCTCTCTAAAGGAGACTTAATAGAAGTCAAGTGCCTGAGATGTCATTTTGTGAACCTGTTGTTTCTAAAAATGAAGTAGGAGACAATGGAACCACAGGGCAGCAGGTGCCAATCTTTAAAGGGTGAAATAAACAAAGAACTGTGATGTAGTGATGTTCCCCAGAGGCTGGAGACTGTGACCTGAAGCATAGGAACAGACCCTTCCTTTGTCAGTGATCAGGCCATCCTTGGTTCAGGGAATACTTAACCCCTGGTTTGGAGTGAGTTAGGAGCCCATTTATAAGTTGGGCCCCTGAATTTTGATTAAATCTCAGATCGGCTTTAATTGAGCCTCTGCTTTATTTAGTGAATGTTTGGAGTGCCTGTTGTTTGCTGGGCACTGAGGATTTAGTCCATGCTAGGCCTTGAGTCTGAAGAGGGTTTATATATATGACTGGCAATTTACTTGCCTGCTATTTTGGGGGTGGGGGTAAGGGGTAAGAGGTAAGAATTCTTTGGGTAGGAAGAAACAAAGAGTTACTAAAGTTGTACAATAGAATGGACCAGCCTTATAGCTTGGGGGAAAGAATTATGTGGAACTAGGTGCTCTAATTTCTGGACATCCAACTCTACTACTCACTATAGTCTTTTTTTTTTTTAAGATTTATTTTGCTTTTGACAGAGAGAGAAACAGAGAAGGGGGAGGGCCCAGAGCAATCTCCATAGTTGTACGTCATCAATTTTCCACATGGTTTTGTTCCACACAGGTGGGTGCTGGCAGCGCAGGGCTGAGCAGGGTGGAAGCTGGGCTGGGGGCTTCCCCCATGGGAGGCATGCCCCCTCAAGACAGGGGCTGACCCAGGGGGCAAGAACCGAACTGGGGGCCTCCTGCATGGGAAGCACACCTCAGTTCAGCATACGGGTCCCCATAGGTCAGGGCTGGGATTCAATCCTTGGTCCCCAGGGCTGCAAAGTTAGCACTTAACTCACTGAGCAATCCCAGCCTCTCCCTAACTATAGTCTTGTACAATTAACTACTACTTGAACATATCATGTGACCTCCTCACATACTGAGGGTGAAAACAATCAAGTACTATTTCCCAGACTTCAGCCATTCCCTTATCACTAGGTGCTTGATACAGTGTATACTACTAATTTACATTAGTATTTGTGTATTGTTTTTCTTCAAATTATTTATCATTACTGTAAATGTAAAGCCAATGTTTTTAAAAGTAAATACATAATTATTTAAGAAACCCTGGTTTAGATGATTTACAGTCTATTTCAGCTCTAAAATTGTATGGCTTTATTTCATAGTTAGTATTTACAGATCTTTGGAGTTAGATTTCATTTGTTTAATCTGAGGCAATAAAATTGGCCTCCAGGGATTGCCAAAGTTCAGCTAGATCATTGTTATTGCCACTTCCATTTTATGAGTGAGAAAACTGAAGATTGGAGAGATCAGTAATCTGCCCAAGGTGACATACCAGTTTAGTATATTTAAACCCAGGTTTTCTGATTTGAAACCCTGTGCACATAATCCTGAAGCAAAACCATCATCTAGGTCAGTTGTCTTTTGAATTGCCTTGAAAATCTGATAAACACTATAGATTCCATGAAAATGAACCCCTTGAAAGTCTTCTGGAGTCCAAACCTCTGGTCTGGACACATAAAAGATAAGCAATAAAATTATTTGGGACTGACATTTTTTTAAAATCCTGGTTTTGGGGGAAGCTGGGATGACTCAGCAGGTTAGGTGCTCGCTTTGCAGCCCTGGGAATCGAGGATTGAGTCCCAGCCCCGGACTGTGCAGACCCATATGCTGAACTGGGATGTGCTTCCCATGCAGGAGTCCCCCAGCCCAGCTCCTGCCCTGTGCGGCCCCTGTCCACCTGTGTGGAACAAAACTATGTCAAACACTGATGACATACAACTATGGAGACTGCTCTGGGCCCTTCCCTTTCTCTCTGTCTCTCTCTGTCTCTGTCTCTCTGTTAAACACAATAAAATAAATTAATAAAAAAAATCCTGGTTTTGGAGTTAGTTCTAATTTGATGTAGAGTAGTGCCTTTCAGACTCCTGGTCACTTTTTTCCTGTGTTGATTTGTCCAGGCTTTTTCTGTGAGCACTTAGTTATCTAGGACCCTTTCTTCGACCTGATTAATCACTGTCTCAGTGATGAGGATTCTGTATGTTTAAGTCTCTTTCCTTTTGTAGAGACATTAAGAGGGTGGAGATGAAGTTCAGACTTACAGAATTAAGAGTTTTAGGATTTCCTGAGTTTGGATCTTGACCCCATCACATACTGGTTGACTCTGGTCAAGTCACTAAGCCTGAGCTCCTCTTGGTTAATATGGGGATAGCCCACCGACTTCCCAGGGTGGTTGTGCAACAGTATGTATAAAAAGTAGTTTCGAGCCTGGTGCATAGCACTGCTTAATTAATGGTAGTTGTTATTTTCCAGCATTCACAGTTGTCAAGACTAGGAGCAAAAGTCACTTAAGAGCTGAAGGACACTGTTTGGTTTGGATGTAAGGAGTTAGACCCAGGTCTCTTTCATGCCAGTTGTTGGTAACTTACCTCGTTGTGTATGTATTATGTTGTGTATGTGTGTGTGTGTGGGAAGAATCCTGGTAACTTCTTTGTATAAAGTCATGGTTATGCCAAAAGAAGCAACACAAGTTAAAAAGAAGAAGGAAAAAAAAGTCTCCTAACATCTTTGCTGTTTCTGATAACATCTGGCATCTTAAATTTTTCAATCTTCTTGCTCGATTAACTCCACACCTCAGTGTCTGGGCTGGCTGTCTCTCTCTGCCTTGTAGGAAAAGCTTGTAGAATGCACCAGACTTCATGTCTGGCTGTCTCAAGGACTCAATGACAAAATGATTGTGGTTTTATAGAAGTGAAAGTGAATCAGACTGTTGGTTTTGAGGGGTGGTGAGGGTTTTCAGGAACTGTGTTTCTTGGTGGTTTGTGGACTTGTTGCTGGGAATATGCCCCTTTAAATTTTGACTTCTGTTTTCTGAGACAGGTGAGTATAGTCTAAGGTGGGAGGATTGGGTAGAAATGCAAAATTTAAAATATCAACTTTACTGAGGTATAATTTGCCTTACCATAAAGTCCACCCATTTAAAACATCCAATTGAATGGTTTTTAGTACATTCACAGAGTTGTGTAACCATCACCACATTCAATCTTAGATCATTAACGCTTTCATCACCCCCAGAAAAAACCCCATTCCCATTAGCAGTCATTCCCTATTTTCTCCCAACTGCCCTCCCCAACTTTACTCAAATCTCTAGTCAAACCTCATGTATTTTCTGTCTCTATAGATTTCCTTATTCTGGACCTCAGAATTGCAATTTAAATAGTTTTCTCCTAGATGCTGGTGACCAACTTGAGGCACAGAGTTCTTTTTTATTTTTTTTTTTAATTTATTGTTAAATTTGATGAGGTTACATTGGTTGGTAACAATTAGACAGTTTACAGATGTACAAGTCCACCTCACATCATTCATGCATCGTATTATGTGCCCATCACTCAGTATCAGTTCCCCTTCCATCACCT
>PVKE010033816.1:0-17736 GCA_004027555.1 Craseonycteris thonglongyai | reverse complement strand
TGGACAGTCAACCAAGTTGACTGAAAATGCTGAAAAGGCTGTGTGAAAAAGTGAGACAAAAACGACCTGAACTTTTCTCCAACAACTCGTAGCTCTTGCATCATGATAACATACCAGCTCACATAGCACTGTCGTGAGGGAATTTTTAGCCAATAAACAAATACCGTATTTTTCGCTCCATAAGATGCACTTTTCCCCCAAAAAAAGTGGAGGTAAAAGTGTGTGCATCTTATGGAGCGAATACTGCAAAAAAGAGTGCACATTGGGGACCTTAATGATGCCGTGGGGAAGCCTGCAGCCAGATCAGAAAGCAGGGACTGCATGGAAGGAGAGCGTGTCCAGGCAGGAAACTTGTGTCTTATGGAGTGAAAAATACAGTAATTGTCTTGGAACCCCTTCCTACTCACCTGTTCTGGCCCCTGATGACTATTTTCTTTACCTGAAGACAAAGAAAATATTAAAAGGAAGGGATTTTGATGACATTCAGGACATCAAGGGAAACATGATGACAGAAAGAGTTCCAAAATTGCTTTGGAGGATGGACTAAGTGCTGGAGTTGGTACATAGCTTCCCAAGGGGAGTATTTCAAAGTTAACAATAGGGATATTCAGCAACGATCTACACAGCACTTTTTCTAGGATGATTTCGTGAACTTAATTGTCAGAGCTCTTATGCTGTGTCTGTTTTGCCCGAGGCTGGCCTGAATATTTTACATTGTGCTTAGACATTGGTAGGACCTCCTCAGTGTTTTGGCTCATGTAGTTTCTCCCCTTCTCACAGCCGTCTGATCTGGCTGCCCCCAGCTCAATTGCTTCTGCCCTTTCCAGTTTTGCTCAGACACCTACCAGAGCCAAGTTTCCCAGCTGGGTCTTCTCTCCACACTCATCAGCCCCAAGTTTGTTTCTACTTTTGCAGCTTTGGGCAGAGAATAACAGACCTGGAGACTTTCAAATTGTCAGCCATCAAGTCACACTAAGCACACACATGTGTGTCCATGTGCTCACACGCAATGAATCTTTTCATTTTATAAGACAACTTGTCCTATCAACTTGGCCCCCCTTCAATTTGTACAGAAGGTCATAAGCATATAAAGATAAGGAGATTGTTTTCAAAGTCACCTAGTCACGTGTCATTTAAGTCTGGAATCTTGATCTCTTCATTAAGTATGTCTTTTCAGAAAGTTAACTTCTTCCTCTGTCATATAGGGTCTTATGGCCACAGAATGGTATTTTTTGTTCTTGTTGTTTGTTATTTTTTTATTTTGGTTTTGTTTTGTTATGAGAATTAAATGAGAACTTAAATTACCTAGCTCAACCACTTATAGTAGGCTTTCTGAAAATGCATGTTTCCTCCCTCCTGTTTTCACTGACAGATAATTTGTTATCATTTATTAATAGAATTTATTAGAAGACCTGGTTTTTGAGGGGGATAAAAATTCTTTTTATTCACAGATCTCTTGCCTAGTTTGCACTGTGATGCTGACAATTTTATTCAACCTTTTTGTTCCTGGATGTAATTTTTTGTCAGACATAAAATGATCAGTGATTACATACATTTTCTATTGTAGAGTTTGACTCATTAATTAACATGTTGTTGTGATGGAATAAGTATTTTCAAATGAATAACGCATGAGTAAGTGGTAGTATCTAAAGTTATTTTCCAGCTGTTTAATGACACATTTGAAAGTAATGCAGATAATACTTGGCTTCTTTGGATATTTTAAGTAAATTATGGGATTTTTTAAGTAATTGGGTTTTTTTTAATGTCCCATATTTAAAAGTTAGGTTTTTTACTCAGTTTTACAATAGTTTCCACTGACCCTCATTTAAGCCGTTGGCTTTCTCTGACCTCTTGAAGCTCCTGGTCCCTTCTCTGTATGTCCACACTCAAAGAGTAGAGGGTATTTTACAACAGTTGTGTTATCTTGTACACACAATAAAGTTTAAATTCCTCTGCAGGACGTTAAAGAATTTTATAATCTGTTTCAGGTACCAAACTTATGACAGGACCCCTGTGTCTCCTGGACCCATCTCTTTCCAGCTCATAGCCATACAACATTAAATTTACTCACAATAGGACTCCAGGCCCACAAGTAGCTCATGAAAGTGTTGTGTAATGGAAGGCAGTAAGGTGCATGAGCACAGGCTTTGCAATGAGGCAGCCAGACACAAATGTGACTGTGTCATTTAGTAGCTGTCTCTGAAAGCCTCTCATTTGATCCAAAACTGGGATAATAATACAACATAGAGCTCCTGTAGGATAAAATGAGATAGTATGGTTTAAATCATGATATAAGTTGCTTGGTACATGGAAAGCAATAAATGGAAGCTATTTCCATGTGATAAACAGGAACACAAAAGTCTTTAATTTGTACCCTTTATTTCTAGCACAATTGCATTCATTCTTTAAGATCTGTTGATCCTCAGTACTCACAAGAATATTTAATTCACAATATTAATATTAATTAATATTATTCACAATAGTAATATTAATTCACAATAATATTTAAGTTGCATGGCCTGGCAATTCTACTCTCTTATTTATTAATTGATAGTGTATCCTTTTTTATTCTTTAAATGGTTACTTAAAAAAAAATCAGTCAGTCGTAGGTAATGAGTGAAGGTGATTGTTATAATCATTTACTCTAATGTCCTAAAACTGAAGTTCAAACATTTATAACTTAATTTTTACAATTAATTATATAATATCTGGATCCCTAGTTGTCTGTGAAATTTTAAAAAGTACAGAACTACATCTATCTGATTGGCTTAGTACTCATGATGATTTGTACAGGGTGGAAGCACAGTAATAGATATTTCTGGAATAAGTGAATGTCATGAAACCATGTCTGGCCAGACAGGAATTCCGAGCTGGTGCTATACTGCCTTTCCTTCCATTCTAGCTTCGTCTTATTCTGCAGATCCTCTTACTGAAAATCTCTCTTGAAAGCTTTTGATCATCCTGGAGTGGCCCATATACAGCTGATCTTTATAAGACCCAGGAACTCTTCTGGTTCTTTAACTCACTTTGGAGTTATAATGATGCAACCTTCTAGAGGCAGGCCTGGCGGTGACTGATGCTGCAGCACTGTTACTTTCTCTTGATAAAATTGATCTGAACATGGGGATCTACTACCCCTGACATCAGGTCCTTTCTTTTGTCTAACAATTGATTGTTTCAATTTTGACTTCATAATAATGCCTATTTTGTGTTGATCTTGGATGTCTGCAGACTACTTTTATGCTTATTACCTTGCTTCTACTCCAAAATAACCCAAGGAGAAGCAACAAAGTCATTAGGAACCATGACTTACAGATATGAAATCTAGGGTTTGGTTTGAATTCAAATTTCCTTTTTCTTATCCTTGTGTTCTTGCACTGCACAATTCTGCCTCTCATTGCTTGTTTGGGGCTGCCTTGTACCTGTGTCAGAGCTATTCTACACTAGTAGACTATTATATACTTATTCTATATCAATGAAAAAATGCTAATATTTTCCCATGTGAGTTCTAGCAAAATTTCACAACTGGCAATGGACTATAGACCCTTTGAGTGTCCAGGCTAATAGTCTCTTTAGTTGCTAAAATTAAATAGCTGGCACATACAGAGTAAAAGTAAGGCATAGCAAAAGATATTTCATAAAACTTAAAACAAGATAAAAACAATCTGGGGTACCACTACTTATATGAGACAGGATTGATTTTAAAACAAAAGCTATAACTAGAGACATAGAAGGACCCAGTAATAGCACTCTGGGTATTTATCTGAAGGAACTGAAAACACTACTTTGAGGGGAGACAGCATCCGTTTGTTCATTGCAGTGTTGTTTACAATAGCCAAGATACGAAGGCAACCTGGGTACCCTTGAATGAATGAATAAATAAAGAAGAGGTGGTACAGACATAAAATGGAATAATACTCTGCCATAAAAAGGAAATCTTGCTATCTGCCACAACATAGATGGACCTAGAGGGTATTGTCCTGAGTATAGGAAGTCAGAGAAAGATAAATGTCATATGATTTCACTTATAAGTGGATTCTAAAGAACAAAATAAACAAATGAAACAGAAACAAACTCACAGATACAGAGAATATTTTGATGGCTGCCAGATGGGAGGGGTGTTGGAGATGGGTAGAAACAGGGGAAAGGATTAGAAAGTACAAATACATTGTTACAAAGTAGTCATGGGGACGTAAGATATAGCATAAAGAATAGGTCAATAATATTGTAATAACTATGTGTGGTGTCAGATGGATACTAGATTTACTGGAGCGATAGATTGGAAGGGGTTGGGAGTAAATATGTAAAAGGGGAAGGAATTAGGAAGTACAAATTGGTAATTGGAAAATAGTCGTGGGGACGTAAAGTGAAGCATAAGGGATATGGTCGATAATATTGTAATAATTATGTATAGTGCCAGATGGGGACTAAGCTAGACACACAGATCACTTCTGAAATTATGTAACTGTCTAACCACTATGCTCTACACATAAAATTAATAAATATAACATAATATTGAATGCCAACTATAATTGAAAAATTGAAAATGAGAGAAAAGGTAAAGGACAATAAAAGGATCAAATTTCCATGTATAAAACAAATAAGTCATGAGGATGTAATATACGGCATTGGGAATATAGTCAATAATATTGTGACAGCATGATATGGTGTCAGATGGTTGCTGGACTTACCATGGTGACCACTTCTTTAGGTATAGAAATGTTGAATAACTGATATATTATTGTATGTTAGCTACATCTTAATAAAAATCTTTAAAAAAAAAAAGCAGGCTAGCTCAGATTGTGGTTTAAGGACACACACTCTGAATTTAGTAATTAATATTGAATTGAATATTAAGCAATAGGCTTCAGTAAGTCATTCATTTCCCTGCTCAGGGAGAAATCAACAGAGAAAGAGAATGCTCCATTATCAGATTGTCAGCATTGGGATCACTTGTTAGATGTATGGCCTTAAAAAAGTTCTTGCTCTTCTCAGTGTCTCAGATGCTTCCTCTGTAAAGCAGTGTCAACCTCAAAGGCTGTGGAACAGGGTGAATGAAATAACAAATGCAGCAAAACAGTGCGTAGAGCGTAGTGAGTGCTTAATAAATATTCACTTGTAACCATTATTATTATTCATTACTTTGTGAAAATTAAAAGCAACTGTTTCACACAATCTGAGTTGATCATTGAAAATAGGATCATGCTTTTCTTTATGTAAATAAAAACAAATTCCTTTTAAAACAGGAAATAAAAGGGTTCAAAATTTATTTCTGTGTATATAATTAGGTGAATTTAGATCTTTTTTTTTTTTTTTTTTTAACTGAACTGGAGGCCTCACCGCATTCAGGAAGCACACTCCAGTTCAGCATATGGGCCCGCACAGGCCAGGGCTAGCATTCGATCCTCAGTCCCCAGGGCTTCAAAGCAAGCGCTTAACCCACTGAGCCATCCCGGCTTCCCCAAGATCATTCCTTTTTAGTAGAAGCATCTTTGTCAGTATTGACTATGGTGGAAATTGAACACGTTTCCTTTAGTGTTGTTGGCATCACATTGGGAATATACATAATAACCTCACATTGAAAGTAGTTACAAGAGCCGGATTTTCTCTTGATACTTGCTTGAATTCATCCCTTTAGGGTTATGTGTTAATAATTAAAGGTGGCAATTTGCTCTAAGCAGTCAGGTTTGCTTTAGACATAGGTTAATACTGTTTGCCTGTATTATAGTCCCAAGAATGCTTTCTGTTTTCTTTTAGCACTTCTATTGTAAACTAGCAATTATTAGTCACTCCTGTTTTGTTATTAGAGAAGCTAGTACAGAACAAAGCAGAGTAGTAATATAGTTTAATATAGACAAATGATAGAATTGCAAAATTCTTTCTACTCAAGAAAATGAAAAATAATTTGGTGGAGGCAATTGTCAGTAAAGAGGAAGTCTGGCCCTACAGGGTTATCTCATATAAATATTAATATTTCTTATATGACCAGTACTTCCAAAATTTTATTTTCCAAATGCACTTTTTACAAACATGTAAGAGTATGGTCCATTACCAATCACTAATGGAGAATTTTATAACTAGCTTTTGCACCCAAAACGATTGTTTGCTCTGAGGATAGATTTGCAAAACAAGATGTGGTAGTATTTAAATGGTCACTTATTTTTAATAGAAGACTGCCCTGACTATGGCCTAAAACTTAGATTGCCATCTCTTGGCATCATTATCTGCAGACCCTGATGTGCATCTCTTGTACTTAGGAAGCAAAAGAAAGCCAATTTGATTAAAATAGGCTCTTTCTTATCATTAGGAAATTTGGAGATGGAAAAATAATGGCTTGTGTAGTAAATACATGGTTTGAAGTCATGTTCATCCTCCAAGGTAATTAGCAATTTGGTTCTTGTGGGCACCAGGCACCAAATTTTTCTACTATGTGATTTTTCTAGAGAGAGAATAATGTGTATAATTCTTGAGAGGTCAAAATGAGCACAGTGAATGCTTTCTTTTATGATGTGAATATTATGGGAAGTACTCCATAGCTCATTTTTTATAACATCATAATTCTTTCTGTTGTTTTGATTTGATATGTTGGATACATGGTTCCTTTACAGGTATTTTAAAATTGCCTTCCTCTATTGATGTTGCTGTAGTCCATTTCAAACATTAATATCTGAGGGTAAGGATACATAGATCAGTAAAGGATACACTTGTATTTTAAATAGTGCTCAAGATATTTGATCCTTAGTCTAGAATTCATGCACTGAAATAGAATGTGATAATGTTGTAGAAAGGTATTTTTTTAACTTCTAGGATCTTTTTTTAACTTCTAGGATTACACCATGTGTAAATAAGGTTTGAATATTTATTTTATAACTAATCCTCCTGCAAAGTCTGTTTCCATGTTGTTTAAAGTACAAATGAGGAGGATAAGCAAAACATTTTTAAGTAAAATACAAGTGGCCTGCCTGAAGCCACAAAGCTAGTTCATGGCTATGCCAAAAATCAAACCTAGGTTTTCTGATTTGCTCGTGTCCTTTAAAGAAGGCAATGCTGTGAGACAACTGACCTATGTACATGGTTTTACTAACTTTGTCAACACAAAGTACACTACACACTCTTATGGTATTTCCATGAAACATACAAATAAGAAATGATACTGTGACGTCCCGTATGTGATACTTAATCCTAAATATTAATACCAATAGAATGTGGCTAACATTTTTTAAAACATTAATTTTTTCAATATAAATATTTCTGTGCCTAGTATTCTTTTTACCTTAAGGAATACCAGTAATAAATGAAAGGTGAAACCAGTTTGTGGTAAGACGCTTTTCGATTTTTAAAATGAAGTCAGGAATATTCAGTGTATTTTCATCAGCATTATTAACAAGTTTCTTTTGTATCACAAAGAGGGGTACTGTTAATTCTTTGATAGAACAATTGCTAAATCACCAAAGTGACAAATAAGGTCATATGAGTTAGGAGAGCTTTGGAAACATGGTTCCAAAGAAAAAACTTCCTACATGATGAATGAAAAAAAATTTTTTAACTTAGATACTTTTCTGAAACAGTTGATCATAAATGCGCTGCCACAAGTCTTTGGGACGAGGCTAGAATCTGCCCTTATACACGTAGCATCATGTGCTCACTCTTCTCTCCTGGTATTTCCCTCCTCCACTGTCTGAAATACTAATATTTACCTGACATACATCAGTCCTAAATATTTTGTTCTCCAAGACTCCTCCCCAGACTCTTCAAGGCTGTGGTAGACTCTCCAAAGTGTACACAGTATCCTTAGTACATTGCCTAACATTTGTCACAATATGATCAGCAGATGTGAATGTGGTTGCCCATTTACCTGGCCTTTTTTCCTTGGACTCTTACCTGGACTCTCAACTCCATGAGGAAAGGAGCTGGGATGTCATTATTTAGCCCCATGTTTCACACATCTTAAGTGATCAGCTTTGACTGAGGGGGATAGTAAATTAACCAAGTCCTGTATAAATCTTTACAGCTTATACACACAGGATGCCTTTTAAGTCTCTATACAGCCCCTTATTTCCCTCACATGACAGATGAGGAAGATGAAACTCTACAGGCTAAAAGGTAAGAGGCCATGTGCCATAAATAGCAGAGTGAGAAAACCAAGGCCATTCTGTTTCCCGCTTATTCTTACAAACCGTTTTACACTGAACATCCTCTACATGCCAGACATTATGTCAGAGATGGAGATCCAAGTAAAATAGGTTAAGATTGCCTGAAGCTCTCTGCGTAGTCAGAGAAATAAACAGTCATTATAATGCAGTATCATAAGGGCTTTGACAGAACAACGTATGCTTGTGTGGTGGGATTTCCACAGAAGGAATAGACTGTGCATATTCATTTGTTCTATTTTACTTTTAATAATCTTTTAATACTCTTTAATGTCTGAATTTTTAGTATATAACCACTATAATTCAGAAAAGGTAGGCAAGTGAAAGTTTAGATATTGTAATACTATTTCTAAACTAGTTTTCATTGTTGTTCATAGTATACTTTAATTAGAATATCAAACAAAAATCTATGTAAAGCTTAATTCATATAGTTTTAAGTGTTTTGCTTAAGGAAATCATTGTCTTTTATGTGAACTCAGAATCCTGAGATAATTCTCAAGAAAGAATAATAAGCGCATTAACAGGATTTGATGAGTGGAAGAACGAGGGTAGGATTGTAATACGGCATGAAGACGGAGTAGGGTGAGTCAGGAACTCCCAAGACTGTTCTAAAAAGCAACTGTGTGCCTGAGTTTTGATCAGAAATGCATCTGCTATTTTTTTAAATCTTGCAAAGAAAAACCAGTTGACTGGGTTAAAAAATACGTTTCATATTTTTTTAGTTAAATTATTCCACAGAGAAAAGGAAGTAGCCGTAGAAAATAGTGATATTTAATAATGGCAATTAAAATGTTTCAATGAATGAATGAAAGATAGGTAAAATGCCAATAAATAGCACAAATCTATTTGCATTACATACTTATCACCAAGCAATTGAAAATGCAAAGCTTTCAAAGAACAAGCCATAACGTACCAGTTTCTTTAAAGGAAGTTCTTTTTTTTAGGGCCTGTGCCTTATTTTTCCACATATTTCCAGTGCTAAGCAAAGGCTCACAGTCAAAAGGTTTCAACCAAGATGAAATGACTCTCTCAACTAAGTCTATTTCTTTAATTTACAAATAGAATAAACAAAACAAAAATTGAAGAGACATATATCAAATGTGGATAAAATGAAGTTCTGCTTTAAAAGCTACCTTCAGGAACCTAATATCAGTCAGTGATTAGTGATTAAGGGCTGGGGAACCCACTGAGTGTTTAAAAGTAATACTTGTACAAATTGCCAGTTATAAAAACAGTCATGGGGATTCAAAGTACAGCACAGGGACTATAGTGAATAATACTGTTTTAATTCTGTGTGATGTCAAATGGTGTGCTCACTTCATAAGTTATATAAATGTCTAATCACTATGTTGTACCTAAAACCACTATGATATTGTATACTATGCTAATGGTAATTGCAAAAAGAATGTCTTTAAAGACAAAAATAAGGAAATACCCAGAACAGTGCCACAGTTTGTCCTAGATGAGATAACTAGTCAACTGAGTAGGTTTCAAGACTGTTGATCTAGGACTCCTTTCAGGGGACATCATGCTTAAATAACATATGTTTCCATAAGCCACTTTGTTGGCAATGCATCATGAAATTATCACCCACACATTTCACAAAAAATAAAACTAATACCTGCTTCCTACTGAAGCAGCCAAACCAGCGGAAATGGGTAGGAGCCAACAAGAGGGCAGTCACCCCTTCCAAGCATTTAAAGAATGCACATTCAACACATTCCAAAGGAGGAACACCTCCCCCGCGGGTGACTTTGCTCAGCCCAGTGGTTATCCACCTCAAACCAGCCACATCGTGCAAAAATTAATGGGGAAAAAAGAGATGCTGCTCTGGAATTGTCTAGTTGCTCCACACTGGTAACCCTTTTCCTAAACACCACTGTGTGATAGGAAAGGTGTGTACTCAAAAGTTTCTGGTAAAGGAAGTAAAAAGGTCTGTAGTCCACATAGAATTTGCTAGATATTTTTTCCTCCTAGGCACTTTTTATAATTCTGTGTTTAAATCCTTATCTGACCACCCTCAATTGAATGCTCATATTTTCCTAGAACACGTATGCAATGGAATACATACAACTCAGCCACAAGAGAAGATGAAATACTGATCTTGACAGTATCATGCTATGTGGAATAAGTTCATTAGAAAAAGTCAAGAACCATATGACTTCATTTATATTTGGAATATAAAACTGAAAGTAACAAAGAAACAAAAACTCATGGACACAATCAATAGTTTAGTGGTTACCTGAGGGTAAAGGGGTAGGAGGTGGTGGAGGAGGGATCCAATATATGGTAATAGAAAGAGAACTGACTGTGGGTGGTAGGAACACAATGCAATGCATAAATGACATAATGTAGAATTGTACACCTGGAACCTATGTAATTTTTACCAACCAATGTCACCTCAATAAATTTAACAATTGTTTAAAAATCTAATATATATATATATGTATATATATATATATATATATGTTAATACAAAAAAAATCATGAACCCTATGATTTCACTCATATGTGGTATATAAAACTGAAAGCAACAAACAAATAATACAAATAAACAAAAACTCATAGACACAGGCAACCTAAGGGAAAGGGGTTCAGGGGTGAAGTAGAAAAGGATAAAAGAGGGTCAAATATATAGTGATGGAAAGAGATTTGACTTTGAGTGATTAACACACAATGTAATATACAGATGATATATTATAGAATTGTACACTTGAAATCTAATTTTATTAACCAGTGTCACCCCAATAAGTATAATAAAATTAAAACAATAATAAACAAAAACATAACATGTAACCTTTAAAACAGGAATGGAGGAGGAGGTGTTCAACTGTAGATTAATAGCACGTGGTTTAGTAATGTGAACGGCATCAGTAGACATAAAGTCCTGCCCTTATCAGAGTTCACTGACCATCTGATGGCTACACACAAATCAAGCATGTCAGGAAATTCATTTTACCCTTGATAACAAGAAGCAGTAAATCAGCAAAGTGGGCTAACTGTACTTTGTCAGTAGTTTTTACTGCTATATAGATACCTATGGATGCCCATCAAGGGACCTTATACTTCATATGTAGGTAGATGACTTGCTCCTATCATTTGCTTTCTATCAATAGCATCCATGTTTTTCTTAGTAAAATCACAAAATTTTAGCAAGATTTCAAAAGCTAAAAATGAGCCAGCCCCATATAACTAAATTTTCCATTATAATAAGGCAAGATAATTACAGTGAAGTTTAATAATTATTTGCTTAGTATGATTTCATTGTAAATTAGGCTACTTTTTAATATTGTCCTTATGTATTAACATCTGGCATAAAACATATTTGGTTGCTTTTTCACCAGAGAGGCATCATGCTTCTTTCTTTGTTAAAAACCATCTTTATCTGCTAGCTCATATTTCTAGGGCAGGGGTACCCAATCTGTTAGCTGTCTGGGCCACATTGGAAGAAGAAGAATTGACTTACTTGAGCCACACATAAAATACACTAACACTAATGATAGTTTATGAGCTAAAAAAAAAAATCTCATAATGTTTTAAGAAAGTTTATGAGTTTATGTTGTACCTCATTCAGAGCCACCCTGGACCACAATGTGCCTCATGGGCCAGGGATTGGACAAGCTTATTCTAGAGGGAACCTAATTTAACATTTACATTTCATTATGGTCATATGTTAACTTGAGGTCATAATCCTACTTTTAATAATCCCTCTCTTTTCTAAATAATAGATGTAGGAAGATGGAAGTGTGTGATTGACTCAGAAGAAATCCTGGGCATATTTTGGTCTTGCTTTGAAGACCAATCGTATATGCAAATATTTATAAAATAGTCTAAAATAAATGGCTTTTATCAATGCTTGCCATGTAGTTTTCTATTGAATGTGAATTTTTAACTGACTCTAGTTGACTCAGATTTTTAAAGCAATACCTTTTAGTACACACTTCAAGTGAGAAATGGTTAATAAGACAGGTTAGAGTTATGGGACCAAAAGCTAGAAATATACTTTTCCCCAAATAGCTGTATTTCTGTATGTCGTTCTGCCTAGTGAGTTTTACCTGAGCTATGCAATTCTGGGGTGTGTGTGTGTGTGTGTGTGTGTGTGTGTGTGTGTGTGTGTGTGTGTTTCAACCACTTGGCAATAGTTTTATCATCAGGTAGAATAAATTCACAGTACAAGCCTTTCATTGAGAATTTATTTACTTCTGTTGGTAAGTTGAGGGTCATCAAGCAGTAGGAAAGAATGCATATATCTGTAAAATTCTGAATAATAGTTTGGTATTAAAACCAATGTGCTCTGTCAGTCTCATATGTCCCCTAGATGCTACTTTAAGAGGCCCTTCTTTTTTACACTCACACCTACAATCTTGTTTTTACATTTTTACTTGATTGTCTACCCTCCAGTACCTATCATGTGTATGTGTGTGTATGTAACATGATGACTTTTTGAAAAATAATGTAGACAGATGTCATAAATTGGTGAATAAATAGAATAAAAGCCATTTTTAAGTGTTCTAAATACTATGTACTTCAAAAGTTACGGTATATTTTCAAAACTGAAAAGTAAAATGTGGATATAGATTTCTAAATCCTAAATACTTCATCCTAAAACTATGCCTTTGAAAAATGCATGAAATTTTAATAGAATTAATCAGGAAAGAGTTTCATTGAATAGTGTAATATATCTTGCTATTTCTTAAACCTCAACTTCCATTTAATGTAAGGGTTTGTCCTTAACTTGAGTATAGATTCCACTTAATTATTATTTTTGATTCTAAGTGAAATTTTTATTTAAAAGCTCTTATGATGAATAGAGCCGAACATGATTCTGGAGTTTTTGAGAAGATTCTGAGCTTTTTGCCCATGTTAAATACAAAGGGTTTGTAACTTTATGATATTCTAATATCATTGTCAGGAACACAGACTTATTATTTTTATTTTTCTCAACAAAAATTTTAAGGAGAGATTTCAGATTTAAAAAATTTTAAATACACCCACCATGCCCTTTTCTTTTCCTTAGAAACTGACTACTTTTATACAAATTAAATTTGCTATTTAGGAAATAGAAAATCATCAATTCCTATTATAAAGCAGTCAATTAAAGAAAAGTTTTTTTGAACCCAGCAGCTTTTATTCCATATCCCATAAATTAAGTTGAATGTATACTAAAAAAATAAAGCTTTACTTTGAATTGTTAAAATTAATATAACCCCATATTTTCCAGGTTTCTCTAATTTTTCAAGACTCTAAGGGATGTATGCTTAAACCATTTAATTAAACCTTAGCATTTTTGGTATTTTTATTTTCTCACTGGCTGTTAACACCATAACAACATGCTTTAGAATCAGAAGGTCTTCTTTAAAATGAAAAATTATAATATTGTCACAATGTTCAATAGTGTTTTTCTTAGGAAAATAAAATTCTCCCCTATATATTTATGCATTTCTTGACTCTACATCTGACAAAGATTAATCTCTCTGCTAATTTTCTTGTTCATTTGACTGAAAGAGGAATTTAGGGCACTATATTTCTTGCAAACTAAGAAAAAAATGAGTATCACACATAAAAAAATATCAAATTTACTGTACTTATTTTCTATGGGCTTTTGACTCATACATGTACATGCATGACAACCTTCTGCAGTGTCATCCTTTTATCCAGGGTCGGGCAGAAGTAATGCCCTTTTTTACATAGTATATTGTTATGTTAGAGAATTATATTATGATTTTGTAATAAAGAATTTGGTATAGATTACCAGCTCATAAAAAAGGAGGCGTTGCTTCTGCCGGACCCTGTGTGAGGGTGAGACTTGCAACCTCGTAAAAAATGTCTAATCTATTTGATAATGTATTGCTTTCATCTTGGGTTCCAAAACATAGATTGAATTAAATGTGTGAATCCAGTATTTGGAAGAAAGGTAATTTAAAAAGCACTTAGAAATTGTTTTGAAGAATGCATTGCTGCAAGGTGGCATAGCCATGTAAACATGACGCCACCATCTTATGGAATGTACAAAAATGGGGTGGCTCTTGTGCCAAGTAAACATTCTTCAATTAACGCTTCACAATATGTAGTGTGAACATTCATAGTCTGTTTATCCATCCTGAGGCTGCTACTTTTAATGCCTCAAAAACTGTTGCCTGGGTGTATTCTCCTTCTGGTGACTCTTAGGGAAAAATCTGATTACACATACATTTTTCCCCTTCAAACTGCCTAATAGCTAAACTAAGACCAAAAGAATACAATCTAGAAGGCCTCTTATGATGAATTAAGTTGTGTCCTATAAATAGAGGTTAGGGAGGGTAACAAGGAAACTAATGGCATAATAAACTCTTTGTATTTGAACATATAATACTTATTTTGAATTCTATAATTAGGATAGTCATATGAAAAGATTCCTATACAAGGATGTTTTGGAGGACAAACGTTATTTTATTTTATTGTGAGGGTGTGAATAGGCATTTTGACATCCATTATCTACTTGCAGGGAAATAATGGGTTTTCAAAATGAAATAGACTGTATTCTTAATACCTGTTCTGTCCCTTTTGCTCCAGAAAGATTTACTCACATCATTTGGTTGTCTGTATTACATTTGCCTTTTTAAAAAAATACACAGTCTTTTTCATTAGTTCTATTTATTTACATAAAAGATAACACCTTAACTTTGAATAGCAATAAATAGTTTTTAGTGTAATTCTTCAAAAATGTTAATGTTCAAAAACCTACAGTTGACCCTTGAGCAACACGGGTTTGGACTACGTAGGTCCACTTATATGTGTATTTTTTCTAAATAAATACAGTCAGCCTGCTGTATCTATGGGCTTCACCTCTGCAGATTCAATCAAATACTGATCAAAAACAGTATTTTTGATCCACCATTAGGAATTTGAGGATGCAGAGGGCTGACTGTATGCATTGTTCCATGCCATTTTCTATAAGGGATTTGAGCATCTGCAGATTTTGGTATCCACAGAAGTCCTAGAACAAATCTCCCTGAGATAGCGAGGGATGACTGTAGTTAAGTTTGGATTTTCAACTGTGTGGGGTTTGAAACCCCTAACTTCCACATTGTTAACTGTATAGTGGTTCTACTCTTTATGTTTATTATATATTTAGGCATGTTCTAAAGAAAATAATGCTTATCTTTGAGATGGTTTCAATTGTGCTACCCATATTTTCTCAGGGATATTCATATTTCCAAATATGAATTTGGGATATTCATATCCCAAACTCACATCACGTTAGGCCTGTACAAGACTCAAAATGGTAGGGGATTGTGCATTAGTAGAAGGGCATGTTTTCCTGCTTCACAAGTTTTTCTTTTCTGTTATCTATCCCTTAAATTGTTTTTCTTTGCTATGTTAAATACAGTCTATAGGCCTACTTAGAATGCCAATGTTCAAATAGTTAAATAATTCTTTGAAGCTCACATTCTGGGCCTTTTTTGATTCTACTTACATGATATATTCAAGTTAAATATTATTCCATCCCATCTGAACATCCAGTTAGGTGGTAGTGGCAGATGTAGAGGTGAGTTCAGCCTCTTGTAGGAGAAATAGTGATGGTTCTTAGATGCTGTTGAATTCACAGGTTGTTGTATCATAACTAACATGATGCCTTTTGAACTATGGGCAGTTGGACTTCTTCTTGACACATGTATTATCTTTTTCACTGTTGCCAACATTTACTTTTCCATTTATTATTATCACTGGAAGAGAAAGGCCTTACAATATTAGCCTTGTTATGTTCCCTTATATGTAATATAGATGTACATATTACTTAAAACACATATGAATTAGATTCATTCTTCAATAAAAATTGTAAAGAAGTCTTCCATTTCCTAATCATTTTTCTAGAAATAAATTATTTTTAGTGCTACAAAAGGCTAATAGGTAATAATGGTCTCTTTGGTATAGACGCTTAACCTAGAACTAAGCAATGCTCTCTGATAAGCAGATCTCAAGGTATAAGATTTTTTTTTTAATATTATCAGAAATAGTGTTACTGTGACCGAAAGCTCAAAATTATTATATTTATGAAATTCATTACTCTGGTTAGTTCTTTCTTATTCATGTTATCTGCCCTGAAAGCTATGATATTGCCACACTTTGGGAGGACTTAAAGGTTTCTTTGCCCCAGTCAAAGCTAGAAAACATAATGAAAATCAATGAATTTTGTATATATGTTCTTTGAAAATGTGACCAAGCATATTTTTTAAATTGCTGTAATAAAACAAACATTTATTAGCACAGAAAATTATGGCCATCTAAACTTCAAATGAAGACAGCTGGGTAAAATTAATTAGGGATTTTTTGATTTCTCAAAGGAAAAAGAGACAGTCACAGAATCATCAGTTTTGGTGAAGGCACCATTTGAAAGTTTGGTTAAAAGTCAATGGAGTTCTCTCTCTGTCTCTGTATCTCTCTCTCTCTCTCTCTCTCTCTCTCTCTCTCTCTCTCTCTCTCTCTCTCTCTGTCAAAAACAATAAAAAATAAAAATAAATAAATCTATAGATCTGTTAAAAAAAAAAGTCAATGGACATTATAGAAATGGTAGCAAAAACACTTTGAATGTGGCTAGAAACTGAGGTACACTCAATTGGTCAAGGGTAAAAGAATTTCTCTTATCCCATGACACCATTAGTGATTGAGAGGCAGACTAGAGGGCATGGTTTTCAAATTATCTCAATACATCTGCTCAGTGGATGAGTCACTTGTGATATGGAGGTTATCTGGTAAAACCCAAGTAGAAGAGAATATAAGTTAGTATAACAAGAGAGCAAAGAATGTGAGAGTAACATGAATCATGTTGTGAAATTCTAAAGCCCTTAGTAACTTCATATCTTTTATTATGTATCATCATTGTTTCTCCTCAAGAACAGACTGTTCTATGACTTTTCTTTCCTGTCTTCAGATTTATTTTAAATAGTATTTAACACATTTTGTACTTAATGTCAATGAAAATTTCTAGGGTTTCTTTAAATTCTAATTCAGTGTTTTTCAAGATAGAGCAAACCATTCTGAAGACAGGAACCTAACATTCCAGACATGTTTGAAGTATGCAAAACCTCTAAAGTACCTGGGTCCTGAAGAGTTGTCGGTACAACTTAGGTAGCTGTCTTGAAAATTAAGGATGTCAAATACTCCCTCTTTGTTTAGCAATTCTAACTCTATGATTTGTTCCAGATAACCTTTTTGTGAGAAGTTTTGACATTAAGGAGTGAATGAATGAATGAGTGAGTGAAATGAGCATGTTTTTATTAAACAAGCTCAATTTAGTGCTATTGCTACTATTCCTTTGTTGTTATAATGTATGCTTCTAATACATGCAATACTCAATATGTTTTCCTTTTCTTCGCTTTGAGAAATAACCCTTAGTGAAATACAGTAGACCTTCAGTTAACCGGCACCCATGGGGCTTGGTGGATGCCAAATAAAAGTAAATAAATTCTTCATTAACCAGCATTCAAGTAACTGGCAAAATCTCAAGCAACCAGCAAAAAAATTTTACCAGTTGCTTGAAATTGCCAGTTAACAGAGAGTCTACTGTACTTTCACTTCTAAACAATGTGATTATATATACAGTTTA
>PVKE010033815.1:0-17722 GCA_004027555.1 Craseonycteris thonglongyai | reverse complement strand
TTACAACACAAAGCTTCCTGATGGATAATACAGTGGTAGGACATAAAGTTTGAAAATGATTCATCTTTCCTGCAAAGGGCAATCAATCCTTTGTTTTGACCAACCATTGCTGGTGCCCCATTGGTAGTTATCGCAGACAACTTATGCAAAGGCATGTTTATCGACCTGGCGTATGTTCTGAAAGTTTTATAAATATCCTAACTTCTCGTCTGTCCTTTCATTGGTAATATTTGCAACAGCTCCTCTTTTACTGTGAAGTTACTAAATACCATTCTCACCATAACTGCCAACTGTGCGGTGTCTGATATATCTGTTGACTCAACAAATTGCAGAGAGAAGCAGTCACATATTTCCAAGTCAGTCTTTAACTGAGTTTGCAAGTCTTTTGAAATTGTGTGTATTCTTCTTGTGACTGTGTTATTTGACAACTGTAGGTCTTGTATTGCCGACATAATCTCACGCTTGTTAGAATATTCCTCAAACAAACAGTCGGCAGCAGTCAGAAATGCTTCTTTGAACAATTCACCATCCTGGAAAGGTTTTTTCTTCTTTGCGAGCATGTGAGACATTTTGAAAGAAGCAATGGTTGCCTTTTTAGATTTTTCCACATGTCTAGTGAAAACAGTCTGTTGAGTAGTTCAACTTCATTTTAGTTGATTTATTTTTTTCTTTCTTACTTCAGGTTTAAGTGGATAATTAGTATCAAAAGTGGTATGACTTGTCTGAAAGTGACGTTCAACATTATGTTTTTTCAGCACTGCAATACTACTGCCACACAACAAGCAAACGCATTTACCTTTTAAATTAATGAAACAATATGATTCCTCCCAGTCTGTGTTAAAATTATAGGTTCATTTTATCTTATTTGGTCCACTCATTTTAGGACTAAAAAAATAAAAATAAAAATAGTTATAGAACTACAATATCATATCAAATTGCCACCATAATAATAGATTTACCTACCTCGCTTTTAGTTCATTTACAATCGAATATGTGAAAACACTGTGATCCTAGCTAACCGTCACGACCCGATCAGTCCAGCAACCGCAATCAAAATGGCCACTTGGCATCTCCCGGTTGGGGGGAAGAGAGTTTAAAGAGCGCGGCGGCTCCACAAGACGCGACATGTACAAAGGCGAAAGCTAGGGAAAAATTTATACATACGATATCGCAAACATAGCAGTGAATATAATAAACCTGTGTAGATACTCAAACAATATTTTAAAATTCTAACAAATGTATAAAAATAAATGATAGTTTCACTTAGTGTTTATGAAAAACTTCTGATGCCGTCAAATAATGGCGGGCGCACACAAATCGGGCTGTGGGTGCCATGGCGCCTGCAGGCATGGGGTTGGGAATCCCTGACTTAGAATACTCTTCCTTCTATTCTTCACTTGGGCCATTTCATATTACCTCCCAGGTTTCTGGCCTAAGCTTCCACCCCCATCCCCCCAGCCATATTACTTAATTAGAATCTCAGATAGCCAACACTGTTTATTTCAATTATGCTAATACAATCTATGCTAAGTATTACTGTGCCCATTAAAATCTGAATTTTTTTATTATTATTTTAACTTTCTCATTTTATCTTCTTACCATTCTTTCTATTATTTTAATTTATTTATTTTATCTTCTTACCATAGATCTTAGCTGTCTATTTTTTCCCTTCCTTTTTTTCTCAGAACTTACTGGAGTACCTGGGTCATAGGTTGTGCTCAAAAAAATATTGTTGAAAAAAACAAATCACATCTTCTGCTACCCAAAGCAAACAAATTTGTTCCTTTCACCAAGACAAACAATGGATGAAGCTGAATAACTCAATTGTAATTTATGAATTTTAATTACTTTCATTCCCTTCTTGTGTCTCCATTGTGTATTAGTTTTCTTCAGTAATAGGTATTCTGTTTTCAATATTAAATTTAAAGCATCCCTTGTTTTAATTTTAAAAAAGAAGTGCTACTGCTACTTCATCTTTCTCATAGCTGTTGTTAATCTGTTTATCTTGTTATTACTGGTAACATTTTCTTAACTCCCTTATCTGATATAGTATCTTAATTTCAGAATTATTTTTTTGTTTGTGAAATATTCTCTAGTGAAGAAACACAGACGTCAGGAGACTTGATTTTAAATTCTAACTGGGTGATTAGAGAATAAATAATATAAGCTGGGGACTCAGTTGCTTCATCTGTTGAATTCAAGGTTGAATTGGAAGATCCCCAAGGTCCCCTCCAGCTGAATTAGTCTAGAATGTTAAGACAAAGTAGGGAATGAGAGACTTGAATGACTAAAAAGGGCTTAAACTGAGCAGACATGAAAAAAGATAATGAAATATAAATAACTAGCAGTGCATTTTGGTGGTAGCCTTACCACTTCTAAGTCATCTAATATTAACTTGTATTTTATCATCCTGGATTACACTGTGGTTTAAAATACTGCAATGCTCCAATGTAAAGGTAGGTAGGTCATCAACAACATTCCCAGCACCAGTAATAGCATTACATAACACCTTTCATCTTAGACTCTCAAATCACTTGGTAAACATCAATTAAACCTCAAAACTTCTCTATGCTAGTATTACTATGCCCATTTAGCAGATGAAAAAGTGAACCATATTCTTGTTGAAACCACAAATCAAAGCATTCTCATTTTAAATCAGTAGACTTCCTTAAGTTAATAATGTGCTAGCAGAGACCTGGGGTTGAATTTAATGAATGGGAATTTCTATATGTAGTATTGCCATGCCCTGAGTTTATGAAACTATATGTGGTGTTGGTGAATGTGTGTGGGTGTATATATGGTGTGTGGGTGGCTATGATTATAAGTGTATGTAGTCTGTGGGAAAAAGTAGTGCATATGAGTGTGTCTGAATAAATACAAAGTTGTATGTTTTGTAGACAGTTCTTTTTTTTTTCTAATTTGTTTTATAAAGTTTCTTAGCTGTATTTAACATTTCAGGTATTCCTTTTACCATCTTTCCTGCTCTTTTCTGGTATCACTTCCATTTCTCCACAATTTCTTCTTTCTCTGCCAATTCTTGCTCAGATTTCTGACTTTCAACATTTATTTTCACCTCACATGCTCCCTTTAGGTGCTTACTGACTCTCTATAGGCTGATAGTACTTGATTCTATTCACAGCTTGACTCCCTTCCCTAAGTGTCTCCACTGACCACAAACATCTATCTCTCTACTTAAGAGGTCCCGCCATTATCTTCAACTCAAGATATCTGCGAATGCATTTATCAATTCATTCACCTTCTCTTGTTTGCAACACAAACCTCCTTTTCTTCTTATTCTTCTTAGTAGAGATTCCCAAACTACCCAGAGGCCTAACACAGAAATCCAGAACTCATTGTTTCTTCGTCTTTCTCACCTTGTACACTCAAACAACTAGCAAATCCTGCTAAATCAATAAGATTATATTTCCAGTTTCTTCAATCTCTAGACTTCTCTTAATACTCCTGTCATATCCTTGGGATAGACCCACGTTATCTGCTGCCTGTCTGACTGCAAAAGACTTCAAGTCTATTCTCTGGTTTGATGTCAATGTGACTTTCATAAGACAATAACCTGGTCATGTCTGTCCTACATAAATCCTTTCAGTGGACCCCTCTTTACTATTAATATTGGAATCAAGTCCAATCCTTGACATGATTTCAAGGTCCTGCATTATCTGACTCTTGCAGACCACATCAATGATCATCACTTGCTATTTCTCTTTTCAAATTCTACCAAACATAAAGATATTGAGATCTCTCTCTCTCTCTCTCTCTCTCTCTCTCTCTCTCTCTCTCTCTCTCTCTCTCTCTCTCTCTCTCTCTCTCTCTTCTCTCTCTATTCATAAAATATATTCAGTTCCTTGCACTTGCATGTATTCTTTCACTCTGGTTCTTCTATATCCCCCTATATCCCACTTTTTATTTGGCTAATTTCTACCTCTTCTTTATATCTCAGCTCAAAGGTCACTTTCCTTCGCAAAGTCTACCTTGTTTTTCAAGGCTGACATCTGCTTATCACACAGCATTATTATTATTTTTATTTGTATGATTTTTTTTTTTCTTTCTAGATTTTAAGTTTGGGGAAGGCAGAAATAGTGCCTATTTTTGGAACACTGTATGCTAGTGATAGTATTGTTCTGGAAACATAACATATGCTCTGTAAATATTTATTGAATGGTTTACTAACTGAATCAGTGACCACACTGAGCTTGTATAAGTAAAGCAGTGAGGTCACTGTTTTAGGAGAAACTTGTGGGAATAAGAAAAATGGGCCAGATCTGTATTTCTTCTAACAAACTATATTGCTCTAAATAATCCAGGAGAAATAGGTCACTTAATCTAAACAGTGTATTCTAGTAGACAAATATTTATTATGTGCTGAAATTGCCTACTTCATGCCAGGTGTGACTATAATAAGACTGATTTTATGTGTGGCTTATGAGGATAAGAATCTTGTTGGATTTTCAGTCCTGTTTATCAGTACACCTTGGCAGGAGATCTTTTTGCCCTAATCCTAGGTATCCCTTCACATATGGTGAGAAATCCATGGACTGCAGAGACAAGGTACAGGTACAAGCCTAGGAATCCTTACTAAAGCAAGTCGACTCACCCTGGCTGAAGGTGCCAAATTTCTATTATTGGAGGCTCTGTTTCTGAGGATTGACTGGGCCATATTTGGGTCTGAGAGGATACTGGAGAGCAGATATTGGAGGGAGATGAAAACTAAATATTGATGTGAGGAAGGCTCTTCCAAATTGATGACAATTTGTAATTCATGGTGCTAACTGGGGCAGCAAGAGAAGGGGAAGGGAATTGGGGAAGAGGTGTCAGGGACAGAAGCAAGCTGTGGATTCTATCAAATTTATATATTCCCAGTATGCCAGGCTGCCTTGCAACCTCAAGGTCTGGGGATTGAATCCTTGACCTGGCCCATGCAATCCCATATGCTGAACTGCAGCACAACTGGTAACCACCAGGATAGCTCAGTGGCAGAGGTTCTCGCTTCTCATACAGGAGGCCCTCGGTTTGGTTCCCACCCCATCATGGCCTCCCATCCACCTGTGTGGAATGAAACTATATCACAATTAATGATGTGCAACTACGGAGACTGCTCTGGGTCCTCCCCTGCTTCTCTCTCTTTCTCTTCCTCCTCCTCACTTTCTCTAAAACAATAAAATAATAAATCTTATAATAATTTTATATCTAACTATCCAGGTTGTTTTGAAGTATATTTGTCAAAGAAGGAAGATATATTTTACTTAGTAGACTGTCAACTTGCTCTATAGCCTGTAAGTATTTAAACAATGGTTATGGGGCCTTCCAATTAATTAATGCTCTTGCACAGGTCCTCAAATGTTGGGGACTGGCTTGCTATTCAAAAACAGTCATTTTCTAGAAGATTTTTAGGTTTTCTAGACTAATGTGAAATAATTATTAAGATGTTCTTTAATTTCTTGATAGCTGTCATAATATTTTATACCAAGAGTGAAACATATTTCGGTTCCACCTCAACTTAAATCACTGTTTTCATCGTAGCAAAGAAAAACAATATGGCATAGATTTTACCTGTTTTATGACATAATGATAGCATAAGTGCTTCAGCAAAGTCCCCAGTGCTCACATTCATGGTGAGAAGGAGATCAAACAGAATATGAATCACAGCCTGAACCTTGTTTTGTTTTGTTTGTTTGGTAACAGTTTTTATAAGACTGCCATGTTTTGAGGAAGCCAGGATGGCTCAGTGGGTTAAGTGCTCACTTTGCAGCCCCAGAGTCTGAGGATCAAATCCCAGCCCCCTGCCCATGTGGACCCATATGCTGAACTGGGGTGTGGCCCCAGTTTGGTTCTCACCAGGGTGAGCTTCCCATTTGGAAGTTTCCTGCTTCACCCCCAGCTTGCGGGGGCATGCCTCCCATGGGGGAGGCCCCCACCTGGTTCCCACCTTACGCACCCCCTGCCCACCTGTGTGAAATAAAACCATGTTTAAAACTGATGACATAAAACTATGGAGACTGCTCTAGACCCTCCCCATCCTCTCTTTCTCTCTGTCTTTTTTTCTCTCTCTCTGTTAAAAACAATAAAATAAATCTTTAGAAAAACAACAACAACAAAAAGATTGCCATGTTTCAGCAGCTTATCTTTATTCCAAAACTCCCTTCTTGGTAAAAAGAAGCCAAAGTTCCTGTTATTTTGTACAATATAGTACAATTTTGATACAGGAATGTTATACATATTAGACAATACATATTTTTATAATTTATTGAACATTTAGTAAGAATTTAAAAAATGCTAACTCAGGTAGGCCTTATAATACTTTGAGGTGACTATTATTATTACCCCCATTCTGCAGGTGAGAAGACATGGGAAAAAGATGCGAAGTCACTTGCCCCAAACCAGATTTGTAATAAATAGCCAAGGGAGGCCTCAAAGGCAGGTTGTGTGATTTAATATTGTCATTCCTAAGGGCTGCTCCATCACTGACCCCAAAAGTGTTTATTTCTTTTCTTTTTTTTTTTGTATTTCTTTCAGTTTTATTGAATGTGTACTTCTTAAGAACATGGATCACAGATTTTTTATTTAAAAACCAAAAGCATAAAAATACAACTTTAATGATTAACAGTTATTAAGGAAACAGTGACTGACTTTACAACTTGAAGGAGCTTAAGTACAATGTGAATTGTACAATTCACGTTTTTGAAAACTTTTGATATATTGTGTTTAACCCTGTGTGAATGTTACGCATTACATCTAAGAGGCAATATATTTTGATCAAGAAAGAGGACAGGCTACCATATTGCTTTATTTTGGGAGGAAACCACCAGAGTTACATTTGAAAGAATTCATGATAATATATCTATGCTCCAGCTTTATTTTCTGAACCCACCATTTTCAGACAGACGTGATGTTGTTAGATATTCACAAATAGCGGCAGTCACAGCATATGCAACTGAAGCCTATATTTGCAATAGAAATGAATGAATTCATATCAATGCCCTTGATAAAGGGAGTCTGTTTAGCTGAAGGAAACGAATCAGAATGAAAGAAGTAATAGTGACATGCTTTATTCCACAATATGTGTGCACGTTGCTGTTAGAAACTGGGATAGGCCGAGTTTATCCTTAATAGGACAACTATATGTGCTCTGGAGTCCCACAACTTCCATTGCAGCCATCTATATAGCTATAAATACTTCACATGTCTATAAAGACTTAAAATACATGTTATATAACTTTTAAACATAATTGATTCTAAAAAAATAATCGGCAAAGATATATAACAGTCATTCACCTACTTGATTATATAAAAATTTCCATTTTCCATTATCTGACCTTATTTTGCAAGCTAATAGCTAAAGAAAATATGGTGTGAATTTCCAATACAAAATAAATAAAATTTCATCATCTATAGAGTAAGAACTATTCTTGAATGTTAAGAAGGTTTCTATATTTTCTCCTAATATAAACACAGAAGAATATTATTTGCCCTAGATTAGGTCCTTTTATATAAATTAGAGTGGAAAATTTCATCAGCTTTATTTAGAAATACACACAAGAGAGATACTCTGATTATTGAGGTCATTGCTGTGACTACAGTAGTGACTTAAAAAACAGTCTCACAAGGAACAGTGACTTAAAAAACAGTCTCACTAGGAAATTTATTATGGAAAGTAATTAAACTTAACCAAATTTAAGAGAAATTATAGACAAAGACGAAAGAAACTTTTGAGTTTCTAAGGTCAACACCTAAAAGATAGAAAGCAAAATACATTTTTCATTGCAAAGGATTGTTCATCAATAAGAATATTAGTGTTGTATTACTTTCCTCATAAAATGGGGGGATTAATTTTTTCAGTGCCGAAGAAGGCTTATGCTTACACCACCCCCTGATTAGGAAGGATAGAACAGAGTTAATTTAGGCACAGATTACACTAGTTATACACACACACACACACACACACACACACACACGCCCCTTCATATATATTTAAATATACAGGAAACCAGAAACAAAACAAAGCAAAACAATTATCTTCTGGAGGGCAGGCCCTTTGTAATACAGGCTTCTCCCACTAGGTGAGTGTTCTAGGACCCCATCTGCATCAGTGCACCAGCTGGTGTGAGAGGCTACATTTGAATTCAGTGAATATTTTTTGTAGACTGTCAATGCCTTTGCCCACTTCATGATGGGTGATTTACAGGAACAATGTGCGAAATGACAAAGCACCTGCTCCATGTAGCACTGAGTGTTCAGCAATCTTTTTAACCAAAGATGGCGTGACCCCCATACCCCATCTTTCCTATTCCCCTGATCTTACCCCAGGGGACCGTTTTTTGCTTCCCTACACACACACATGCACACGCACACACACATACACACACACTCTTCAAAGGGAAAATATTTTGCCCCTTTGAAAGAGGTAAAACAAAAAACAGTAGAAGCACTAAAAGGCATCAGAATTGACCATTTTGAGCAGTGGAAAAAACATCTTGATATATGTGTTGCACCTGAAAAGTACTTTGAAGATAACTGAAGTTTAAATATAAAAGAATAAATACACAATTTTTTATAAGTTAATTTTTTTTCTGTCCCCCCTTACACACACACAATAAAATTTTCTGACCCCCTGACTAGTTTTTGTTTTAATTAGGATGCTAAAAGATGATTTTAAAAGGAGTATTTTAGAACAATGGTTCCCAGGCATTTAGATTTCAGTAAAGTAATATCCTCCTTATTAATTATAAGTAAATCAATATTTATTAATATAAATAAATAAGTACATTGTGCCCTAACATTGGGTAACCATTTTTATATTTTTCCAACTAAAGCCATTGCAAACAAAGGAAAATACCAAAAATATATATTCTATTACACTATTACCACCATTTCATTGGTGGAGAAATGACATTGAACATTAATAAAGAGGACGCCATCTAAGAACATTGAATATTTCTTACTAAAAATAACATCTGACTACTTTACCCCATTTTTTACTAGAAGGCACAAAAATCTTGTATCCCTCTCTGGTTTCATGAATTGGAAAATACTATTTAATTATCTACTCTAAGTAAAAATGCCTATATTCTTCCTCTTTCTTTCCTTTCTTTCTTCATTCATTTGATTTACAAGTAGAATACTTCTTATGTGCCAGGCCCGTTTGTAGGTACCAGGGATTCACAATGAATAAGAGAGAGAAAATTCTTGCCCTCATAGAGCTTACTTGTAGTGAAATCAATTAGAAAATTTTCTTGGTTCTAGCACCATTGTATATACTTCCCATGTGTCTATTTTCCCATTTCTGCTGTCACCATCATCATTTTCTGTCTGGGTTACTGCAATGCTTTTCTAACTTGTTTTCAAGATTTTATTTTGCAGATACACCTTGGCCAAAGTCTAGCATTCTCAATGTAGCCAGAGCGATCTGTTTAAAACCTGAAGCAATCTCTCCCATGCATACAAGCCCTGGCGTCTTATTGTATGCAGCCTTTCCATCCTACTGTAGCATCTAAGGTTGTCCGGTCCCTTTCTGCCTCTTCTAATGTCTCATTCTGCGAAATTCAACCCCAATGACTCCCTTTCTTAGTGTAACTTTTACATTCCACTTTTATTTCTATTTTAGGGCCTCAACATTAGCCTTTTGCCATGTCTGTAGGAAACAAAATATTGCTACTAGAATAATGCAAGAAAATAATGATCTTACATAAAAAAAGATACAGTTGATCCATGAACAATGTAGGGTGCAATCAAAAATTAGTCTTACTTTCACAAAAACTGTACTAATAGCCTATTGTTGACATGAAGCCTTACCACTAACAGAAATTGTCGATTAAAACATACTTTGAATGTTATCATATTGTACACTATATTCTTATAACAAAGTAAATTAGAACAATGAAAATGTTATTAAGAAAACTATAAAAAAAAGAAAATACAGTTACAGTATTTTTTGGAAAAAATCGCGTATAATTGAACTTAATTCAGTTTAAACCATCAATGTTCAAGGGTCAACTACAAATAGAAGGGATGGTTTGATGGTTGTTTATTTTAGTGTCTCATTAGGGGTGCTTTTGGAATTTATACTCTAGTTAGGAGAGAGAGAGACAATACATGTGTAAAATATATAGTACAGAAAATACTAGTAGTCTTACGGAGAAAACTGAATCAACATGGATCATAGAAGGAAGGTACATGTTCAACTTTAAGTAGTCACTCAGTAAATACTCAATAAATATTGTCAATATGGCCATTTTATTATTGTTATTGAATAGGTTGATGGAAAGATGTCACAGATTTATATTTCTTGTCTCTTAGGAAGTGATGTCACTTTCCTAAATATTATAATAGGAAGTTGTGGTGTGAAGATACATAATATAATATGAGGTCAGTCTCTCCCACACCCACTTTCACCAGTTTGTGTCATCAATATCAAGATGTTGACCAAGGTAATAAACATTTCATTCCACCACTGTCACCCAACCCAGCCACAGTTCTTATTTTTCTACTTTACTTCCTGCTTACAAATAATTGCTATCATTGAATAGTATTCAAAAATAAAGAAAATGTTTCAAATGTGGGGCAAAAATAAACAAAAACCAATTGGGATTACCCTAAAAGAATTTCTTTTTTGACAACTAAGGATTCATTATCAAAACGTGTGAATCATTGTGAACCAGTGGACAAAATATTAAATAAATATTAATATAATATAAGTATGTATTTTTTAAGATTTATTTTTATTGTTTTTGACAGAGAGAGATACAGAGATAGAGAGAAGGGGGAGGGCCCAGAACAGTCTTCATAGTTGCACATCATTGGTTTTTCCACCTGGTTTCATTCCACAGGTGGTCACGGGGCTGCAGAGGGCAGGAACTGGGCTGGGGTCTCACCCTAGTGAGAAATGAACTGGGGGCACTCCCCAGTTCAGCACATGGGTCCGCAGGGGCTGGGGCCGGGATTTGATTCTTGATCCCCAGGGCTGCAAAGTGAGCACTTAACCCACTGAGCAATCCTGGCTTCCCTAGATAAATATTTTATAGGAAGACTGAATAGGAAATTTATTAAAATATTTTCTTTTCTATCATAACAAAATTTTAATATAAAGATTGTTTACCCCTAACTTGTCAAGAATATTTCAATTGCATAAATTATAATCTTATGTTATCTTTTATAAGAATATTTCATAGGATCACCATTGGCTATTGAAACACTTTGTATCTACAAACATGAAATAAGTGTACATGCGAATAGGAACTCTTATTCACTAATCTGGGCCATACTTCCTGGTTTCTACGGTGTTTGATATTTTCCTTCAGATAATGTACTAGTATCTTCTTTCATCCTCCCTCTCTGCAAGTTTACATTCAAAGACACTTAATTCTTTGAACAACTTCATTTTTACTTTCTTTTGTTCTTCCATATTGCTACTTTTACTACCTGACTCTCCAACTTCCCTTGTTTGGTACCATATTTTAATGTTCTGATGGTCTTACTTACCAAAAATAATGAGGAAAAGGAATGTTTTAGATTATGGTTTGTATTGACAGGGTTTCCCTGGATTATGGCACAATGGGTTTAATATGAAAATTGTATTTGGAGTCATTTGATTTCCTGAAATAACAAGCCTAAGTACTTCAGTTGCTAATATTAATTAGTTTTCAACCCAGACAGTCTGGATAACTATATATTTACTACCTTGTAAAGAACTATAGTAACAAGGCCTTAAGCATTATTTGGAAATTAATAAACTAAAGTAGGAGGAAACCTTTTACTTTCCCATAGCAACATGAACTGAGTTATATTATTTTATTACGAAATTTTACTTTTCAATTATAGGTTTACTAAATTAAGAGGCTTGAAATGCATAAAAA
This sequence comes from Craseonycteris thonglongyai, assembly GCA_004027555.1. Taxonomy (NCBI): domain Eukaryota; kingdom Metazoa; phylum Chordata; class Mammalia; order Chiroptera; family Craseonycteridae; genus Craseonycteris; species Craseonycteris thonglongyai. Next base: position 5,858 of record PVKE010033815.1, on the reverse strand, counting down.
ACAATTATTAGTTTCTTAACACTGTTGATGACTAATGCAATGAGTCCATTTTACTGTATAAAAACAGGTTTTCTTGTTGTTTTGTGATTTCTTTTGGAGAAAAAAATTTTTTAATCACCTGAATTACTCACAAGTAAGCATGATTTCTATGATAGGATAGAATGCATACGTACTGAAGTTGGGTTTTCTAACTCTTAACTTCCATTCAAGTTTACATTCTTATTTTCTGAAATTGAAACTTGCAAGTAAAGACATTTAATTGTTAAAAATCCACAAATATACAAGAGTCTGAATTTGAGCTAAACAACTACCAGTTCTGATTGTGTTTGATTTAAAAGATAAAATTGGGTATAAATTAGGTTAATTACTCAGGAGAACCTGTGGAAGACAAAATTACTTAACCTCGTTCTCACTATCACAGGGTGAGCATAGAGTCAATGTGAATACAACCTGGCAGAGAGGATCAACATAATTCCTTTACTACCAGATCCAGTACTGCGGCTCTGAATCATCCAGAGTGCAAACATTCTTAGAGGTCTGATGTCTGACTAAGTGTGCAGTGTGTGTGTGTGTGTGTGTGTGTGTGTGTGTGTGTGTGTGTGTTACAACCTGAAGAAAGAGCAAGGTTTAAAATTCTACAAAGACTTTGGAAAAGGTGAGGTGCAGAATTTGTTTTTCTTCCATTCCTGCCCTCTCACCTCAACTTGAAGGGCACATATTTTTTTCTGTTGATCTTTCTTTATGGCATAGTGTTGAAGAGCAAGAGCTTCGCCACAGGCAGCTAGGATTTAAATTTTGGCTTTAATACTTAGCAGTTGTGTGATAATGATCAATTTCCTTAACCCATCTGTGACTCAGTTTTCTCATCTACAAAATAGAAGTGATCTCCCAGGACTGTTGCAGAAGCTAAACAGTTATCAGGCACAAATTTCTCAGCTCCCAACACACAGAAATCAGGATAGCAGGATCTATGCAAATGATATTGATTTTAAAGACGAAATTTTCATTCTGCCAGATTTAGTTTGTGCTCTTTAAGATGATTTTTAACTAGTAAGTGTCCTAAGTCCCTAAGTCATTTAATTGTAATAAAGTGAAGAGGGGTATAAGTTTAAAAAAAGAGTTGAGGACAAAGAAAAAGAGATGGAGGATATGAATTGCTGAGTAAAAAGTCTCTAAGCCATTAAATTTACTACTGCTAAGTTTCAAAGCACCATTCCTGAGTGGCTCTGAGTGGCCAAAGGTCAATGGGGAATGAGATAGCCAAGTATATGTTGACACTTGAGAATTTGCTAAGGAAAAAGGAAAAAGATCTATCAATCAGTTGATCAATTAATTCAAAACACATTACTAAGAATCAGAATAGGGGAAGTTGGGATGGCTCAGTGGGTTAAGCTCTAGCTTTACAACCCAGGGAAATGTGGATCAAATCCAGGCCCTGGCCTGTGCGGATCCATGTGCTGAACTGAGGTGTGCTTCTCATGCAGGAGGCCCCCAGTTTGGTTCTTGCCTCCCACCCCAGCCCATCGGTTTGGCCCCAGGCTTGGGGGGGCATGCCTCCCATGCAAGAGGCCCCCAACCCAGTTCCTGCCATGTGCGGTCCCCACCCACCTGTGTGACATAAAACCATGCTGAGAACTGATGATGTACAGCTATGGAGATTGTTCTGGGCCCTCCCCTTTCTCTCTGTCTCTGTTTCTGTCCCTCTCTGTCTCTGTCAAAAGAAATTAGCAGCCCTAACAACAGTAGACCTTTGCTCCCGCGTGGCTGCAAACTTCTGGAGTTGGCTGCTCCCTTTAAAGGGGTGGAATGTGGCAGACACAACCGTGACCACTTAACTTATATCACCTGCCAGGTCCCTCCTAGGAGCTGAGTTTGTAAGTTTCTGATCTATTCTACAATGGCCGATCTTTTTTGCTAAAGTTTGGTTGCTTTACAAGGCTGTCATATATTAAAACAAGTAAATGGACCCCTAATACTATGTAGTGTTTGTCTCCCTTTAATGAAAGGATGAGAAATCTTGAATTAGTAATAGGGTTTCTTATTCTAGAGACTGTTGACAGCTTGAGTCAGAACATGTTTGTTGTAGGAGTTATTTTATGCATTGTAGTGGGTATAGCAGCATTTCCTGGCCTCTACCTGCTAGATACTCTCTCACCCAATGTGACAACTAAAAAATGTCTCCAGGCATTGCCAAGGGTAAGCCAGGAATGAGGAGGGGAAAAACCACCCCTGATTGAAGTTCACTGAGTTAGCTATCAAACTAGAGGACACAAACTCAAAGATGGCACCAGATTTATATTAGAGAGATGTTGGTTAACTTGTAGACTAGACATTGACTGCAGCCTTGGCATTATTTCTAGGTTCTAGATTTAGTTGCTGGAGACAGACCACTGATTTAACTATATTTATTCAAACTTAAGCTATTCAAACTTGAGTGAGATGATAATGCTATGGTGTTCTAAAACCACTGATTTTTGATGGAGCCTATTAGTACAAGGAAGTGTAGTTAACAAAATAATGTTATAAATTACAGCATGCTATACATAGTAATGTCTGGATAGCATTCATATGCTAGCACTTCATCTTGTTTTCTACTCACATGTTGTTCCTGATGAATTATTTTTAAAGTATGACTAAATTATTCATTACACAGGATCACCATTATTTATGCAACTGAGGTTTACCACTAACATTCCAATATAGATTTTTTTTTTTTGACTAGGGGACTTCAATAAAATGTCTAAGAATAGAAATATATGCCCAGAATTAAGTAATTCATGTGGGGCACACTATAATGATGGAGGAATAGTACTAAGTGATTAAACCTCTAAATCTTAAGGGAATACTTAATAACAGTAAGTTTGATAAAACATTATTTATAATATTTACATATGCAGTGAAATTTTATGTACTTGTCTTGGTTAGAATATCTTAGAACATTCAAGTTGATTAAGTTGTCAGACCATGACAAATTTCTCCCACAGGTGATTTGCTTCATGTATTTCATTTAAATAAAATTTAGGTAATACTGGGTAAAAATAAAAGTACAAAAGCATAAAAGTACATATTTAAATTTTATTTTCACAGAATACGAAAAATAAATACCATTTTATAAACTTCTGAGTAATTTTAATTTGCCTTTTTTTTTCTTATACCTTTTCTCCACCCCTTCCTTCTGCCCATGAAGGTATATTCCTTATTGCCTCTCCTCTGACACCTTGTCCAATGTCAATTTAAATGACTAGTGATGATTTCAAGTATAGCACAATTCTTTCTTTGGGAAGCTACTCTTTTAACTAATATTAAGTGGATTGCTATTGGTAGGTTCATTAGCTGCTTCACCCATCATAGCCTATTTGTGTACAATAAATATCCTTTATCCATAAATTTATGTGTAAAACAATTGATGATGAAATTTAGATTTTCCATATATTAGGTTTTGATGACTTTATTAAAATGTATGCTTTTCTTTTCCAGCTGCATTTGTTTTCATATTGAGGTTGACCATTACTTTAACTATTTTGATATGCAATTCTTAAGTAAAAACAACCAAAAAACAAACTTCTTTCTAATATGATTTCTCTTTGGAGGGTTAACCACCAACCAATAAAGAGAAATAGTATCACTGAACATATTTTGGAGTTCAAAATAGAATAGTTAACATAGAAGCCATAAAAGAAACAAAAAGTTTGGTCAGAAATTGCAAAGAGGTTGTTTTTAAAAGTATTTGTTTCTTCTGGCCAAGCGTAGTAATAGACAGATCTCACTACTAGGGTGTCTTCACTTTGAGGGCCAACTTAAAAGATGTTTAATAGTGAAATCTGATATCAACTCTGATCAATTACCTCAACATATCCTTAAACCTTCATATACTTTAATTCAATTCTTTCAGTACTTTCCATACAAATCAGAGGCCTATACCACCTTAGAAACAAACTCTCTTTTAGGCTTTCTCTTTGAAAGTCGTATCTTAACTGAAAATCAGTTCCAAATCTTTGGGAGCACTATGACAATGAATTATGGAACCACCCAGAGAGCCTCAAGAATTTTTGACAACAAATATGAAGTGACTCAGCATATAAAATGCTCTTCATAAATATATATGTATTTAATTATAAATGTTATTTCTTGATAAAGAGTCACTTTATGTATTGTAGAGGCTGGCTGGCTTATTTTTAAAAACAAAGCACTGAACAGAGAGTTCATTGTGTTGGCTAATAAAAATTACTATTAAAAAAAACCAACTTAAGTATATCTTTAAAGGACTTGGCTATCAAATCTCAACACCACTTCAATTTCAAATATTTGATGCCATATATATGCCCTTAGATGTTTAAAATTGTATGTCCAGTCTCTGCAATAGACTAGAGAAGGCTTAGCCCTGTGATAAAAGTAGCATCTGCTTATGTGGCTTTGAACATTAAGGCGAAGGTAAGAAGGAAGCTACATCTGAGAACAAAGACCAACCAAAAACAAGGCTATGAAGATGTGAAGAGGTAGAATGACATACTTCAAAGTGAATAGCACAGGTCTCAATCTGGACGATAGACACAGGACTACGAAGAACAATAAACCACTGAGGAATCTCTCACCCATTGAAGCTTAGAGCATGATGGCTATCTTTAAATTTGTATCAGTAACTAATTTTAGATGAAGTAATTGAAGGAAAACCTTAAACAATCATTCTCAAATCTCAGCTCCAACAACTTTAGACCTGACTTTGACTAGATATATTAAAGTAGCCTTTATATATTAGGAAAATGGTACAATGCAAATGCAGTTTCTAGAAGAAAAGACAGAGGTTTGTCAGTCCACTTCCTTACAAACCAAGCCTGGCCTGGGAAGGGAAATGTTGTGTGAGCAAATGAACTCACATATAATTACACTGGATATTTTTATACTGCCACCAAACCTTTTGTAAAGCTTTATAAACTGATCTTAATTTTGTTATACTGACCCCTAAAGGCACTTTCTATTGTAAAATAGTCTATTAAGAATTGGTCTATATTTTGGAAAGCACTAATATTAAGTTCATTATGGCTTTTTGCAGTCTAGGCACTAATTTAGCTTGTGTAATTCTCTTAAGACTTTAATAGGTAAGAGCTATTTTAAGAATTTTTGCAAGCAGACTATATAGTTATGCTTAGAAAGGTACTTCTCTTTCAGATCTTTTAAAACACAAACACACAAGATATTTATATTAAATTGATTCATGTTAAAAAGGAAACATATCCCATCACAAAGCCTTAATAAGAGAGACTTCTGTATAAGGTAATATTATTGCCCAATCTCAGTCCCAAAATTTTGACTTTACAAGCCATGCATGGCCTACATGTTATAAGTATATGACAATATATTATTATTATTATTATTATTATAGCAAATTGTTTTCATTGTGGAAAAAATAAGTAAAACAAATAAAACAAAACAAAAAGGTTAAAATTGTATTATCTTCATAATGGGATCCCACTAAACGCATATATATATATATATATTTAATATTATTATATATTTAATATATATATATTTAATATTATTGTATTTTATTGTTAAATTTAATGGGGTGGGGAAGCCGGGATGGCGCAGTGGGTTAAGGGCTCACTTTGCAGCGCCAGGGACCAGGGATCGAATCCCGGCGCCGGCCCGTGCGGAACCATATGCTGAACTGGGAGCTCCCCCAGTTCAGTTCTCTCTGTCTCTGTCTCTGTATCTCTCTCTCTCTGTCAAAAATAAAAATAAATAAATAAAAATATATTTAAAAAAAAAAAAATTTAATGGGGTGACATTGGTTAGTAACAATTAGTTTCCCGATGTACAACTCCGCATCACATCACCCATGCATTGCATTATGTGCCCAG
>PVKE010033814.1:0-17724 GCA_004027555.1 Craseonycteris thonglongyai | reverse complement strand
TCAGTGCATAGTTATTTCTATTTTACTTTTTGACAGATAGAGAGAGAGACAGAGACAGAGACAGTCAGAGAACCGAACTGTGGGAACTCCCCAGTTCAGCACGTGGGTCCTGCCTGGGCCGGAGCCGGGATTCGATCCTCGGTCCTCATGGCCTCAAAGCGAGCGCTCAACCCGCTGAGCCGTCCCGGCTTTCCCTAATTTTCTGATTCTTCAGTGCCCTTTTTTCTTTGTATTCCATTATTAATTTTAACTATGATTGTACCTTGACAGACTCTAGTAACCAAATAAAATATCTCTCAGTACGATATCCCTTATTCTCATCCTATAGTCTCCCTCTGTCATTTTAGGAAAAAACAAAACTCTCTTGAGTGTTTTCTCAGATCATGGCTACTACTCTGAATTTGATTGCTAAATTAAAAATCTCTCTCATCTCTTTCTCATAAACATACACACAAACACACCTACCTGAAACTGACAAAAATTTTAAATAGCTGTTTTTTTCAAATACCTCAAAAGGTAGTTTTTCCTATAGGTCCCTTCTGGCACTTACATTTTCCTCAAAAAATTAATCCCAAACCTTGATCTTGTAAAACTTGGCCTCACAGACTGTTTCTGCTGAGGTCATCACAACTAAATCAGCATGACCTAGCCTATCAGGAATGGGAGCTAACATTGGGTCAGTTTGTCCTCTTCAGGGACACTCTAGCTTGTTTCACTGCTACTGTTTAACTTAAGGTGACCAGATTTTAACATTGGTAAAGCGGGACACCACTGACCGGGGGCGAGGGGGTTCTTGATTAAAAATGTGGTCTATCTCCCGCCGTTCCCTAGCTTGTCGTGCATTCTTTCCCAAAATCGGGACTTTTTTTAAATGCCGCAGGACGCGGGACAAATTGTTAAAAATTGGGACTGTCCTGCCAAAAGCGGGACGTCTGGTCACCTAGAATATACACATTTGTGTCCTGTGGTCTGACTTAATCTGACTATAATAGTCTGACTCCATTTTTTACACTTGACTGGTGACAGCTTTTAAACTTCACCCCCCTGTCTCCCCCACAACTGAGCAAACTATAAGAAAGTCTGGGTTACTCCCTCCTTTGGCACCGGCAGAAAGTTCAAACTACCCAAGCTCTGGTTATGTGTGGGACCCCTCACTCCGCCCCACCCTCTAACCACAATAAAATCCCAAACTAGTTTCCTTTCCCTACTATCTCCAGAAAACCTCATTATGTGAGTAATAAAGCCTTTCATATCTTTTTGGTGCGTGTGTGACATCATTAAGCCTTATAGATAAACTAAATTTCAGATGTGAGGGGTCCATTTTGCCTTCCCAGGGTGATCACAGCATTGACATTGGACAAAACAAATACTGAGCAAGAGAAATGCAGTCCCTGACATTCAGCAGCTGGCCTGATGTTATCTATCACCTAGGCCTTGGTGCTACGAGAGGCTGGTTTGGCACTCACAGCTAGGCCTTGGTGTTCTCCTGTTGAAAATGAAAAATTCCACAAAATATCAACATCAGATGAGGCCACTCTGTGACTGATGATAAAAGACAAAAACCAGACCACTCTGTAATCACGTCTGGGCCTAGCCAAAAACATGAACATTGTCCAAACCACAAAATGACCAAACACCCCTCTGTCCTTTCTAACATGAGTGATTGCTGATCCCTTAACTAGTTACTGTGTCATTCTTCTTGCCTTCTAGATATGAATTACTGAAATATTCCATCATAGAATTACCCCTACTGTTTGACAGCAACCAAATCCAGAGCAAAGTCCTGCTTCTGTAATCCTCCCTGAGATCATCTAACACAAGCTTGTCCAACCTGCGGCTGTGGGCTGCCTGTGGCTCAGGACAGCTTTGAATGAGGCCCAACACAAATCTGTAAACTTTCTTAAAACATTATGAGATTTTTTCTGTTATTCTTTTTTTTAGCTCATTAGCTATTGTTAGTATTAGTGTATTTTGTGTGTGGTCCAAGACAATTCTTCTTTCAACATGGCCCAGGTAAGCCAAAAGGTTGGACACCCCTGATCTAACACAAACTCATAGCCTCTCCTGTTTTTTCCGAAGCCTCCTCTTACTGAGATGTCCCAGGGTTCTCCATGATGTGCTTTATCCCTTGCTGCAATGAGCTAATAAGTCCAACTTTGTTCAACTACTGCTGTGTTCCTGGCAGTCTTTGGCTGAAGCTCACTGACATTATTTACTTAGCAAACTGAAGATAATCATATGAAAAATTTTTAGATCTAATAAGAGAAGCAAGCATGGTGACCATAAATAAGATCGAACAAGAATTTGAAATGCCTTCCTTTATAGACACTTAAAATTAAAAAAGATAATAGAAAAGGCTATTGTTCATCATAGTAATATAATTCATCAATTTCCTGTGACTGCATTGAGCAAGAAAAGTACAAACTCTATACATTTTTACAGAGGAAAAGAGAAAGTGACCTGAATAAATGAGGAGACCTATAATGTTCCAGGCATGAAGAATCAACATTGGATAAATGTGTCCCCAAATTAATTCATATATAAATTCAACTTAACACCAGCAGAAATTTTTATTCTCCTAAATTATGAAATATCTCAAAAGCACAATAATCTGTAGAAGAGAATAATATAATGAAAACCCGAGACCTCTTTTCTCAACAGATCTCAACATTTTGTCATTTGCTTCAAGTCTTTTCTTTTTTTCAGACACAAAATATTTCGGCTCCAGCTGAATCCTACCCAATTCTATATGGTAAGTTATACCCAATTCTCTCCCTCCCTTCTCTGAGGTAACTTGAATTGTGAATTTACTATCGATCATTCTCTTTCATGTTTTTATGATTTTATTATGTAATTAGGAATCCACAAACTGCATATGTTGTTTGCATATTTTTTAACAACTTGTTTAAAACAAATATACTCTACATAGCAGTCTTCAACTTTCTTCTGTCTCAACATCGCAGGTTTGGGAATTATTCATGTTGATTCACGTGACACTAGTTCATATTTAAGTCTTTAGTAAAGTATGATATACGAGGAAGGATCCCCCCAAAACCAGAACTATGTTCTGGAGGGTGGGTCCCTTGTAGTACAGGCTTCCTCCAGTAGGTGAATGTTCTAGGAACCCATCTGCATCCGTGTACCAGCTGGTGTGGCGAGAGGCTGCATTGGGCTTCAGTGAGGTTTTTTGTTTGTTTTGTTTTGTTTTTGAGACTCGAGTTTGGGTATTTTATGATGGATGATTTACATGAACAACGAGCGTCATGACAACGTACCTGCCCACACCGAGCTGAGTGTTCAGCAGTTTTTGATCACAAATGGCATGACCCCTGTGCCCCACCCTCCCTATTCACCTGATCTCACCCTGAGCGACATTTTTTGTTCCCCGATGAAAAAAAGCCCTGAAAGGGAAACGTTTCCCCGGTGTGGAAGAGGTCAAACAAACAAACAAACAAAATGGCAGAAGCACTAAAAGGTATCGAAACTGACAAGTTCTAAAACTGTTCTGAGCAGTGGAAAAGGCATTTCAGTGGACGTATTTTGTCACATGGAGAGTACTTCAAAGGTGATTGAAGTTTAAACATGTAAGAACAAATACATAATTTTTTAAAAATAAATAAATCCCTGTTGTTGTTTTTTTAGCACGTCAGAAGGATTAAGTCAGATAAATGTTCACAAACTGAATAACCATGTAACTGGCAACCAAATCAAGAAACAGAACGTGACTAGCACCTCAGCGCATGCGCCTTCCTTGTGCCCTTGTGCTTGCTTCCAGTCTTTGCCCCCTTACCACAACCACACACACAGGGTAACCACCAACCTGACTTATAACAACATGGCTGAATTTAGCCTGATTTTTAAAAATTTGTATAAAGACAATCATATAGTATGCATTGTTTTATGTCTCCCATCTTCTTTTGCCAAACATTGGGAGATTCATCCATGCTAGGCACGTGGAATTAAGGTTGCTCATTTGGGGGATGCTGGGATAGCTCAGCAGTTTGAGTGCTTGCCTCGCAATCACGAGATCTGGGGTTCAATTCCTAGCCCCAGCCCGTGCAAACCCATATGCTAAACTGTGGCACAACTGGTAACTGCTGGGATGGCTCAGTGGCAAAGGTTCTCACCTCCCATGTGGGAGGCCCCGGGTTCAATTCCTGTCCCATGTGGCCCCACATCCACCTGTGTGGAATACAGTAAAACCATGTCAGAACTAATGACATACAACTATGAAGATTGCTCTAGGCCTTCTCGCTCTCTCTCTCTCTCTCTCTCTCTCTCTCTCTCTCTCCTTCTCTAAACAATAAAATAAATCTTTTTAGATTTATTTTATTGTGTTTCTGACAGAGTCAGACAGAGACAGAGAGACAGAGAAGGGGGAGGGCCCAGAGAAGTCTCCATGGTTGTACATCATCAGTTTTCAACATGGTTTCATTCCACACAGGTGGGCAGGGGCTGCACAGGGCAAGAACTGGGCTCGGGGCCTCCTGCATGGGAGGAATGCCCCCTCGAGCCAGGGGCCAAACTGGGGGACAAGAACCAAACTGGGGGCTTCCCGCATGGGATGCACACCCCAGTTCAGCATGTGGGTCCGCACAGGCCGGGCCGGGATTCGATCCTTGGTCCCTGGGGCTGCAAAGTGAGCACTTAACCTGCTGAGCCATCCCGGCTTCCCCGAAATAAATCTTAAAAAAATAAAGTTGTTCATTTTTATGATATTAAGTCAGAACGTGAGGTTTTACTCTATGCATAAGCTAACAAGTTAGTTCACTACAGTTTTACACACACACACACACAACTACACAAGACCTGTGTGAGGAACATAGGCCATTTATTACTCACAGCAAACAGTAGCAGCCAGAGCAACACCTTACCTTGGTTTATCATGTCCCAATTTGCATGAGGCCAGATGTTTCCCTCACATGCTGTGGTTTGCACTACAGGAGAGAAACTTGAAATTAGGAGAGGGAGCTTTTATGAAGATGCTGGCACATCTGGCTGCCCTTCCCTCCATAGATGGAAATCACTCATTACTCTGGAATGTAAACAATCTCTTGGTTGGAGTGTGGGAGGGGCACTTTTAGGTTTATTATCTTAAATTGTCTCTAAATCGCTCTAGAGGGATACACTATCATTTCCAAAAATGTTTTTCAAACATGCCCTTTGCTCAGAAGGCCTGGGCCATGCAGGAACATGAGAAATCCACAGAGACTTATCTCCAACATATTGCTCTAGAGCAGGGGTGTCAAACTGGCAGCCTGCGAGCCGCATGCGGCCCCCGAGGTAATTTTTTTTTACATTTTTAAAATTGTTTTTGACAAAGGAGAGAGAGAGATACAGAGACAGAGAGAAGGGGGAGGGCCCAGAACAGGCTCCATAGTTGCACATCATTGGTTTTTCCACATAGTTTCATTCCACAGGTGGGCGGGGCTGCACAGGGCAGGAATTGGGCCAGGGTCTCACCCCAGTGAGAACTGAACTGGGGGCACTCCCCAGTTCAGCATATGGGTCCACATGGGCCAGGGCCGGGATTCGATCCTCGGTCCCCAGGGCTGCAAAGTGAGCGCCCAACCCACTGAGCCATCCCGGCTTCCCTCTAAGGTAATTTTTTGTGGCCCACGATGCTCTGAAATAAAATGAAAATAGAAAAAATTGTTATGAAGAAAATAGTTCTTAGGGGAGATTGAGGCAATACTGTACACACAATTCCCTCGTTAACCCTTTAACTACTGAAGACGAGTATACACGTGGCCCAGTGCCTTTCCTGGGGGCCTGTGGGTGTGTATAAACGCGCTGACTCAGTTCCCGCGACGTTTGTAAATGTGATGTGGCCCGCATGAATCTTGCCTGTTGCACCAAATGGCCCGTGTTTTAATTGAGTTTGACACCCCTGCTCTATAGTATTCTATTGTGTGACTACATCACAATTCATCAATCCACTCTTTGGTTGATGTGCATTTTGGTAGCTTTCAATTTGGAGCTATTATGAATGAAGCTGCTATAAATATTCTTATACATGCCTTTGGTTAACATTTGTACACATTTCTGTTAGGTATATGCTAGAGGTGGCATCATTGGGTGATAAATGTGCACATCTGTAGCTCTAGTAGATACTGCCAGTTTTCCAAAATGATTGTTATCCCCATTACAGTCCCATAAGCTGTGAATAAGATATCTTGTTTCTAGAATTCCTTAACAACACTTATTATCAGATTTTTAAAAAATTGCCCATCTGATTGATATGAAACAGCATTTTGCTGTCTTAATACACAGCTCCCTGGCTCCTCTGGCTCATGAGCTTATTTTCATATATTATTGGCTGTTTGGGCTTCCTCTTTTGTAAAAAAAAAAAAAAGAAAAAGTTTTTCTATGCTTTGCTTGCTTTTTTGTTTTGTGTTGCTTGTCTTTTTATTATTGTTTTATAGGAGCTCTTTATATATTGTGGCTATTCATCATTTGTCAATTATGTTTTGAGGCTGACTGTATCTTCTGGGGTAGACATGTGTGTATGATGGTCTAGGTCAAGCTTGTCCAACCCTAACCCATAGCCTGTGGGCTGCATGCAGCCCAGAACAGCTTTAAATGTGGCCCAACCCAAATTCATAAACTTTCTTAAAACATTAAGGTTTTTTTGTGTGGTTTTTGTTTTGTTTTGTTTTGTTTTTTTAGCTCATCAGCTTTCATTAGTGTTAGTGTATTTTATGTGTGGCCCAAGACAACACTTCTTCTATTGTGGCCCAGAAAAGCCCACAGTTGCACAATCTTGGTCTAGGTAGATGGGCTTCATAAAACCCTCAAGTTCCCATTATGGTTGAGGAGAGCAAGCAATATTTTCTACTGCCCTGGAGGGAACAGATTTAACCGAGAGAGAGTTAAGACCTGGAGTAAGTTACAGCCAATTTGAGGGAGAAAGCAGGAGCATAAGGCATGGATCAATACCTGAGGACCATATAGGACTTAGCACATCTCAGAAGACACCTGTGTGAAGAAATTACCTTCAGGTACAGCCCATTCTCCCCATGTCCTCTCTAAATCCCCAGAAGTTAGATTCCAACCTGGAGAAAAGGGTATGCAGAGAGCCTGTGCGGACTGAAATCATTAAGAAAATCATATAGGGGGAGCCAGGATGGCTCAGTGGGTTAAGTGCTCATTCTGCAGCCCCAGGGACTAAGGATCGAATCCCGGCCCTGGCCTGTGCGGACCCATATGCTGAACTGGGGAGTGCCCCCAGTTCCGGTTATCACCAGGGTGAGACCCCGGCCCAGTGCCTGCCCTGTGCAGCCCCGCACCCACCTGTAGAATGAAATTATGTGGAAAAACCGATGATGTGCAACTATGGAGACTGTTCTGGGCCCTCCCCCTTCTCTCTGTCTCTGTATCTCTCTCTCTCTCTCTCTGTCAAAAACAATAAAAATAAACCTTAAAAAAAAAAAGAAAATCATATATTTCACTGAAATTTAAAAGAAATCCTCTGGCCCTATCCTTCATATTTTGCAATATAAATTTAGCTCCATAAGCCTAATTGCATTTTCCTTCCAATACTCACTAAATAAAATTTCAGAGGTCAGCCTTATAATAGTCTTCATAATTAGCTAAAAGGGTTTAATGAGGAAAAGGAGATGTTGCCTCTCTGTGGGGTGTGGAGTGAGAGTTTCCATTCTGTATCATATAGTTCATGTCATCTGATTTGGTGAGGTGTTCAAGTAGAAACTTTGTCTTAAGTTCCTATACAAACACAAAGCCCTGTGTGAATGTGCAGGATTGTCTAACTCGATCTTCACTAAGATAAGTCTGTCTTTGAAATTATTACTTTAATGAAGTGGATTCAGATATTGTGGCTTATTGCCTGTGAAAACCTTCCAATGACATCCATAATCATGAAATTATGTTGCAAATGAAATCTCTGAAACTCTAAGCACTATAAATAAGGATATAAAGCCCAGTTTTGTCACTTTCAGGCAGTATAACTGTGGCAAGTTGCTTTACCTCTTTGATGCTTTTGGTTTCCTCATCTATATAATGAGGGTAGCAAAAAGAATGTTTCTGTCACCTCTGAAGTGATCACTGGCACATCCTTGCTTTTCCACGTGCTTGCAGGCAATCTGATGCCTCTGTAGATTCCCCAGAGACAGCCCCCATTGGTCAGCTCCAGATGTTGGCCCGAAATGGACTCCTTGAGATGGTTCCCAGTTCCCAGCATCAGAGCACAGATCTCTAAAGCCGTATCTCTGGGGGAGATGGCCTCCCACCCACCTCAATTACCTGGGGTGGGGATGTCAGAGTTGTCCTGTACAGTTAGGCCCTGTTATCCAACTGCCACTAACACAACAGAGGACATAAGAACACTCAGACCAAGGGGATTTTGGGACAGCTCAGTGGTTTAGTGCTTGCCTTGCAATCCTAAGGTCCAGGGTTTAATTCCTGACCCCGGCCTGTGCAAACTCAACTGTGGTGCAACTGGTAGCAGCCAGGATGACTTGGTGGTGAAGGTTCCTGCCTCCCATGCACGAGGCCCCTGGTTCGGTTCCTGCCCCAAAGGGCCCCATATCCAGTTAAGTAGAGTGAAACCATATCACAGCTGATGATGTGCAGCTGTGGAGACTGCTCTGGGCCCTCCCCACTTCTCTCTCTCTCTCACCTCCTCTAAAAAACAATGTAATAGGGGAAGCTGGGATGGCTCAGAGGGTTGAGCGCTCACTTTGCAGCCCGGGAGCCCGAGGATCAAATTCCGGCCCCGGCCCATGTGGACCCACATGCTGAACTGGGGTGTGCCCCCAGTTCAGTTCTTGCGGGGGCCTATGTGAAAGGCCCCTGGCCCAGTTCCTGCCCTGTGAAGCTCTGTGCCCACCTGTGGAGTGAAACTATATGGAAAACTAATGCTGTCAACTATGGAGACTGCTCTGGGCCCTCCCCCTTCTCTCTGTCTGTCTATCTCTCTCTCTGTCAAAAAACAATAAAAAAAATCTTTAAAAAAAACTGAAACAAACAAAACACTGAAACCATCAACCCCTGGACTCAGGGTAAGGTGTGTACATTCATCTCTCACCTCTCTTACTTTCTCCTTCTCTCTGCTCAATTCTCTCATCTCTATCTTGTTCTGACTTTCTCTTCCCCTCTATTTTTTTTTCTTTTTGTTGTCTGACTCTCCCAATCTCTACCTCTATTTCCTCACTTTCATTCTCTTTTCTCTTTTTTATTTGTACTACTTTTTCTCTTCCTTGGTATCTCTCTTTGCACTTCTCTTTCCTTTGATGTCCCTATGAACTCTGACTTCTCTTTCTCTTGGTATCTCTCTCTGCTTGTATTTGATTTCCCTATGTATCTCTCTCCATCCTCTTAGGGCCTCTGCCTGAGGAAGTGAGTAGAGTGATTCCCTCACCCCATTGTCTGGGCTGGAGCCTCAATTCTTTCCTGATTCTGTCCACCTCTGTAACCCTCCTCACCCACCAAATATTCCCATCCCTCACCAAGCAGACTGGTGGATGGCAAGCCCAGAGGCCACAGGGAGAGCCACGAACCAGGAAGATCAAAGGAGAGAAGTGAAGGAGGACTGAGATCAACAGAGAACATATGACCTCACTTATAGGTGGAATATAAAACAAAGTAACAAAGAAGCAAAAACTCCTGGACACAGTCAATAGTTTGGTAGTTACCTGAGGGTAAAAGGGAAAGTGGGTGAAAGAGCAGGGGGAGGGGGAGAGTTGGGAGTGGGCACCAAATATATGGTGATGGAAGGAGAGCTGATTCTGGGTGGTGAGCACATAATTCAATGCATAGACAATGTAATGTAGAATTATACATCTGGAAATAATGTAATTGTTACCAACCAATGTCACCCCAATAAATTTAACAATAAAAATAAATGCAAAAACAAAACAACACAACAGATCAGCAGTGTTAGGGCCAGGGAATCCAAAACTACAAAAGGGCAGTTGTAAAACCCAGGACTAAGGACAAGAGATAAGAAGTCCTTGAGCCTCAGAAAGGCCAGCAATTATAGAAATCATGGCCGAGAACAAACAGTTCTCAGAAAGTCCTAGCCAGCACGCTCAACCCAGGTGCAAGATCTGCCCCCTCCCCCTCCCACTTAGAACTTCCTGATACCCACCTTTAAAATGCTCTCCCACCTCCCGAGTCTCCTGATGCCATCTTGGGCTCAGCCTGGCAGTTTTCTCCTTTAATAAACCTGCTTGCTTGAATTCAGTGTGTGGTCTCTCTGCTGCGAACCTTATGAGAGAATGCCAGGATGGCTCAGCGGGTTGAGCCCCGGCCCCAGCTCATGTGAACCCATGTGCTAAACTTTGGTGTGCCCCAAGTTCAGTTCTTGCCGGGGGCCCATGCAGGAAGCCCCCAGCCCAGTTCCTGCCCTGCATGGCCCTGCGCCCACCTGTGGAGTGAAACTATGTTGAAAACTGTTGACATGCAAATGTGGAGGCTGCTCTGGGCCCTCCCCCTTCTGTCTGTCTCTGTGTTGAAAAACAGTAATAATAATAATAAAAAAGACAGATCAAAGGGCTAAGGCCAGGAGGAAGCATGGAAAAAAGCAGGAAAAACTAAAGGAGGCAGTTGAAATCCTTGTTGGAAGAACATGAGATTATAGATGAGAGAAAGAATGCAAAGATGCAGGTGGGCATCTCTTTGCCTCTTGGCTAGAGGGTAAGTGGGAAGGGAGCCTCCCTGACAGCCTTCAGGTGGTCCAGTCCCTCAATCCAGCTCACAATTCTACACAGCCGTCTTGCCTTCTTGACTGCATTTGCCTCCATCTGACACAGGACTTCCTCAGTCCCTAGGTGTATTTCTGACCTTTACACACCATCTTTTTGTTTTTCTTCCTGCCTCTGCCCTTTCTCCTTGTATTTTCATTTATTTCTTCTCTTTCTGCCTCCATCACCTTCTATGTCTCTATTAGTGTTTCTATCTCCCTATGTGTATGCCTGTTTCCATTTCTCTCATTTGTTTCTGCCTCATTCCTGCCATCTCCAGGTCTCTGCAATCCCTGCCCCAGGAAGCCAACCAGGGTTTGAGCCCATATCCCCATCTTCTGGGAAGAGAATCAGGAAGAAACCAGGATGGCTCAGTGGGTTAAGCGCTCACTTTGCAGTCCCAGGGACTGAGGATCGAATCCCAACCCTGGCCTGTGTGGACCCATATGCTGAACTGGGGAGTGCCCCCAGTTCAGTTCTCATTGGGGTGAGACCCTGGCCGTTTCTGCCCTTTGCAGCCCCACCCACCTTTGGAATGAAACTCTGTGGAAAAACCGATGATGTGCAACTATTGAGACTGTTCTGGGCCCTCCCCCTTCTCTCTGTCTCTGTATCTCTCTCAAAAATAATTTTAAAAAATTAAAAAAAAAAAAAAGAATCAGGCCGTTATCCAATCAGGGGGCAGGGCCTGAGGACCCAGCTCCAGCTCTGGAGACCTAGACCACACCAGGAGACCCAGCCTCCACTAGGAGCTGGTTGACCTTAGGAAGCCCTACCCACTGCCCAACACTGCTCTCCACCTTTCACCGAAGCAGAGCTTTGGATTCTAAACCCGGTACTGTTCCCATCCTCCTTATCCCACTCTGCCCCACCCAAAGACCTAAAGAGCCAGAATGGAAGGACCTGCATAGCACCATGAATTTGCTTCCTGGCCCCAAGGGTTCAGTTGCCTTCTTGACCTGGGATGCTGAACCTGGTCCCAGGGGTACCAGAGAAGGGTGAAGTGGCTGGGTGTTGGAGGTACCTTAAGGGGGAGGGCTTGAGCCTAGGAAAGGGAAGGACCTGAAGATGCAGAGGTCTAGAGGTTACTGAGGGGAAACTGCAGATCTAAGGGACCTGTGGAGGTGAAATACATTTGGAGGAGACTAGAGAGACAGAGTAGAAACTGGGCCTCAGTGGATCCTGGGTCCATATATAAAGGAGGTAGGGCCTGAAGGAGCCTTAGAACTTAAGGTTTAGGGGAAGCTGAGATGGTTAAGCATTTGCTTTGCAGCACTGGGGATGGAGGAATTAAATCCTGGCCCTGGGCCACGTGGACCCATGTGTTGAGCTGAGTTGTTTCCCATGCGGGAAGCACCGTTTGGTTCTTGCCCTCCACTTTGGCTCCTGGCTTGAGGGGGCATGCCTTCCATGCTGGTGGCCCCTAGCCCACCTGTGTGGAACAAAACCATGTCGAAAACTGATGATGTACTACAACTATGGAGACTGCTCTGGGCCCTCCCTCTTCTCTGTCAAAAACAATACAAATAAGTAAATCTTAAAAAAAAAATTTAAGGTTTAGACGGCAGGGCTGACAGATAGGAAAAGGTTGGGGCCTGAGGGACCCAGCAGTGGGGGGGGGGGGACACAAGGGGCTGGGTCCTGAAGACACAAGGGCAGGGGTGTCTAACATTTTGGCTTCCCTGGGCCACCACATTGGAAGAACTGTCTTGGGCCACACATAAAATACACTAAAACTAATGCTAGCTCATAAGCTAAAAAATAAATAAACCCTCAATGTTTTCAGGAAGTTAATGAATTTGTGTTGGACCACAATCAAACCCGCGGCTTGCAGGTTGAAGTCTTGCACTCGGGTCTGTGGGTATCACAGCCACCTGCCGTGGGTGGGGCCTGTGGACTCCTGGAAGGGAAAAGATTAGAGGAACTAATGGGGCAGTGTTTGGTAGGAGCAGGTTGGGGTCTGGAAATGTGTGGATGGGGCCTGGAGGCGAGGAAGGGTGGGGTTTAGGGGTACAGAAGGAGCAAGACAAAAGTGGCTAGAAAATACAAGGGTTTCAGCCTGGGACACCTTGAGTCTGACTAGTACTACACAGGCTTGCATGTGGAGCCAGGAGTTTGAGGCTGGGGCCCTGCTAGGGCAATAAGAGATATGTGCAAGGTGCACTTTGTCTCCACCTTGCCCTCCCCAGGGCTTTCAATTGGGTGGCTGGGGTCTGCCTGGCAATGAATTGATCAAGCAGGTAGTGTTGCGGTTGTTACTGCTAAGGACTCCCAGGACCCCCTTGGGAGATTCTGGGACTCAGCATTTGTACCCCCAGGGTGAGACTTTGTGTAAGAGGGGGCATTTCCACCTCTTTGTCATGGTTTACACAAAAGGGACAGTTTTTGTCTCCCATGAGGCCATTTGCACTGGAGCACTTGTACCCCAGTGGAGACAATGTTTGCTCCAAACATGTAGGGGTTTACACAGTAGACATTGTTTGGGGCTGATGCCCATCCAGAAAAATATTTCCCATAACTCCCCACCCCAAAATGAAGTCATTTCTGGTTATGTGGATGCACTTAAAAGAATACTGACAACACTGAGCATGACAGAGCAGAAGTAATCTCTGCGGTGCAGGAGACTGATGCAGGGCTCCTTCTTCAGAGCCAGGTTGCCTTGACCCCAGGTCCACAGTGAGGCCACACGGAAACTTATCTTCACAGCAGAATGGCAGAGTTCCTTGTGAGGTCAGGTTTCCTAGCCTTGGCAATGGAAGCCTTGGGTAAAGGGGTCAGGAATGCAACTAATGCAACATGCAGATCCACCCCCTCCACCCCAGCAATCCTTATGCTTCCAGACTTCTTTCCCAAGCCTGTTCTTCTGTCTGTTTATGATTCACTTGGTCCTCACTTATGTACATACTCTCATCGTGATTCATTTCCATCCTGCTCATTCATCCCAGACACTTTTTAGAGTCCATTCTCTGTGGGATTCCAAATCCTGGGGCTTCTGAGTCCCTGAAGAGCTCTGCCCCTTTTCTAAAGGAGGGGATCCCCCAGGTGGCTCAAGGAGTACATACGTAGGCATTTGAAAATTGGCTTTAAATACTCATCAGGGCACCAGGGGAAGGGGTCGGGGTGAGAGCTTGTTACATGTAAATGTGGGGCTAGGGTGCCCTGAGAGAAGGGGATCCATCCATCAGGGTAGCTGGGGTGCCCCACACCCACCCTGGGACAAGGGAACAGAGAAAACAGAGGCCCTCTCTGGAGGGTCCCAGGGCCAACTGGGAGCCAGCCCTCCCTTCGAGGTAGATCATCGGGGAGGGAACCAAGGAGGAGCTCCCACAGTGGTGGTGACAGGCGGTCACTTCCTCAGTGGTACTGCTGATAGCTGGGGTAGCCTGGGGCCTGGGTACCCTCCTTAGGGGGCAGCTGGCTGGGGTCCTCCAGGAACGGGGGTGCTGGAGAGGGAAGAATCAGGTAAAGGTGAGCAAAGGAAGCTAGGCAGATCATTTCCCACTTTTCCCTGACCAGCTTCACTAGGTACTCACTGCCAAGTACTCACCGTTGCGGAACTGCTGGGCAGTGTAGCGCGTGAGGAGGATGCCAACACCCTCGATGAGGGCCAACAGGATTCCCCCCATCATTGCTGAGCCCACCATGGCCAATGGGCCACCTGGAGGAGTGAGGAGGCAGGGAGAGAAAGGTGAGGGCAGGTAGAACAGGGTGGAAGGGGCTGGGGCCAGGGCTGGGGGGCACTCACTGCGGGCAGCCAGTACAGCCCCAGTCAACGCTCCACTGGTGATAGAGTTCCAGGGATCTTCCTTGCCCCGCAGACGCACCAGGCCACAGTCAATGGTGGAGAACAAGCCCCCCCATACTGCAAAACTACCTGCAGGAGGACAGAGACCTAATTAGTGTTCCAGGGGAATCCTAAGTATCCACAACTCAGGGACTAGGGACTTTGAAAGCCTGAATGTTCTGGCAAAGACAGGGGAGAAAAACCCAAATACAAAGGGAGATAGCAAACTCCTAGGGGATATGCCTTAACCTGTCCCTGTGGTAGCTCCTTCTAACCACTGACACTCCCTTCTCCTTCATAGGGAGACGACGAGTGCTTCCAAACACATTTACCTTCTATATGGCTTTTAACAGAGCAACTCTGATCTTCATAACCACCACAGTGAATGGGAGTTCTGATCTTGGTTTCAGCAAGAAGGAACTGGTTAGGAAAGCCAGTCAACAACATGATAGTTGGGGACACCGGGATGGCTCAGTGGGTTGAGTGCCTGTCTTGCAGCTGTGGGCTCTGAGGATCGTATCCTAGCCCTGGCCTGTGTGGACCCATATGCTGAACTGGGGTGTGACCCCAGTTCATTTCTCCCCTGAGCAAGCTTCCCATATGAGAGGTCCCTGGTTCGGCCCTGCCCAGAGCATGCTTCCCATGTAGAAGGCCCCAGCAGGGGCATGCCTCCCATGCAGGAAGCCCCCGGCCTGGTTCCTGCCCTGTGCATCCCCACACCCACCTGTGGAGTAAAACTATACTGAAAGCTGATGATGTACAACTATGGAGACTGCTCTGGACCCTCTCCCTTCTCTCTGTCTCTGTCAAAAACAATAAAAGCAAATCTAAAAAAAAAACAACAAAAACAAAAGCCAAACCAATATGATAGTTTAAATATTTAGTGAGGCCTTATTGTGTGCCCAGACCTAATCTAGGCATTGCATGTTATTTGACTTCTGAAATTTTAATTAGTTAATATTATTAAAGTGCTTAGCAGAGCAACCAGCACTTAGTAAATGCTACATACATTACATAAATTACAAAATGACTGGGGTGGTTACTGTTATCATCTTCTCCCACATTATAGAAGACTTCAGAGAGGTTAAGCCATTAGCCCAAGGTCACACATCAGGGAAGAGCCAGAGTCTAGACTTAAACTACAGAACTCACCCATATTAAATTATTGGGAACCATTATTCCCCCAGGAAGTCCCAGGCAGAGTCAGGGCTCAACTCTGGACCCCAAACTTGTGGTCTTGACCCAAAGGAGCAACCACCACCAAATTTGCCATCACATCTCATTTCTCCAAGCCTCTTACCTCCAATCTGGGGAGCTCGGATCCTCACAGCATTGACACTACCCCTCAATCGGTGCCGAATTCCCTGGGGAAAGTGAGGAGGTGTGCTGTCAGAGAAGGGCTGAGGCCACTGGCAGACAGGGCTTTTAGCTTTGTAGAGAGGGAAGGGAGTGAGAGTCCTGTTAGGGGTATCAGAGGTAGAGATGTGGAGCAGTGGCCAAGAACTAGGGAGCTGGGGAGTACCCAAACATAGGTATTCTCAGAACTGGGTTGAGTTCCCGTCTGTGTCTGTCCATCTGTCCATCCATCCATCCATCCATCCATCCATCCATCCATCCAATGATTGCTGAGCACCTATCTATCCATCCATCCATCCATCCAATAATTGCTGAACACCTATCCATCCATCTATCCATCCATCCATCTATCCATCCAATGACTGCTGAGCACCTATGTACCAGGTACCATGCTGCATGCAGATATGCAGCAGTGAACAAGGTAGACCTGGCCCCTGCCCTCTCAGAGCTCATATTACAGTGGGAGAGACAGGTTCTGAGCAAGGGTACAGATAAACAAGACAGCTTCAGACAGCAATATGCACCCTAGAGAAAACAGGATGAAGAGATATGCTAGCAGCTGAGAGATTAAAAAAAAAAAAAGACCTCTTTAATGAGGGGATATTTGGGCTGAGGCCTTGAGGATGAGAGAAACTTGGGCAAAGATGCAGGAAAGAGTTACAGAAGCTGAGGGGAGGGACAGGGCTAGATATATAAATTGCAGAGACCTTGGCAAATGGATGGCACGCAGAATATGATATTTGATGAGAATTCCCAGGAGGGGGTATCAGAGAAAGACAGAATTGTTCAATTAAAAGCATATTCTTACCTTTAAGGCTGTCCTCCCTCTGCCAGTTAAACTGTTACTTTCCTCTATTCAGGTTTCTGGCCCAGAATCTGCCTCTAGGTAAAATCTGCCTGGCTTTTCACACACATAAAGGATTTGATGTTGTAGACAGAAAAGGGGCTCTGTAATAAATCTAACTGGAAGTAACCTCACAGGATGATCTTATCAATCAGGCCTGTAACTTTCCTAATAAAAGATTATCTTTGCCTTAAGCAAGCCCTGTCCATTGTTTGTTTATCTAGGATGACACACCTTAGAAATGCCTTTCCAGACCCCCAAGGATGCACAACCACCCACAAGAGAACTCATAATCTTGTTAACTATCCTGTAATCCAACAGAGATTTCCCACATTCATGCAATCTTTATGTTCCCTCCTTAATTTCAAAAGTAAACTGTCATTCTGGGAAGCATTTTTTAGTCTGTTGAGATCCTGCTTCCAAGCATGTTCTGTTTGGCTCAATTAAACTCTTATAAAATTTTCTACAGGTTTGGCCATTCTTATGTCCACAGTGATGATTGTTTTCACAGCACAGCATTTCCACAGTACTCCAGTTGGGTACAGGGTGAGACAGTAGCCACGTTTGCAGTCCCTCAAATCCCCAGATCTGGGAGCCAGGCCTGGCACATAGTGAGCAAGCAGGCACCAAGAGTAAGTGTACATTACTGGCAGCTCCAAAGCAGTTTTCAGAGCAGTATCCTGTGCTGGCGGTGTAAGGCCCCCACACCACCCAGAGAAGGAAAGGACTCACGACAGGGGCGTTTCGGAAGCCCTTGATGGCCTGGAAGACTCCGCCACCGATGACACCCATAGTAAAGGCTCCACCACAATCATCAACAATTCGCCATGGGCTGCGAATGTGAAGGGGAGGATGGGGTTAATGTGAGCTTTCCTATGCTATGTCACATGGATTCTTTCAACTGGGAGAAACCAAGTTACCTGAGTGGAAAGTAACACTTATGATAATAAGAAGATTATTTTCCCCTCATTTAAACGAGATAGTGCAAAAGAAGGAAAAATATTAGTCTTCGTCCTCTCAGCCCCTTCTCTTTGCAA
>PVKE010033813.1:0-17733 GCA_004027555.1 Craseonycteris thonglongyai | reverse complement strand
CTTCTCAGGGTTTCCCCTGTGGATTCCCCTCTGTTCACAAGGCCCTTCCCAGGCAGTTATCAGCGTTCTCCTCTCATGCCGCCATCTTGGATCTCCCTATTTTTTTAAAGATTTTATTCTGTTGTTTTGAGAGAAGGCAAGAGAGAGAAGGAGTGGGGAATGGCCCAGAACAGTCTCCATAGTTGTACATCATTAGTTGTGACATGGTTTCATTCCATGCAGGTGAATGTGGGGCCATGCGGGGCTGGAACCGAGCAGGGGCTCTCCCACATGAGAGACAAGAACCTTCACCTCCAAGCCATCCTGGCAGTTACCAGTTGCGCCACAGTTCAGCATATGAGTTTGCATGGGCAGGGGGTCTGGGAATTTAACCCTGGACCTCACGGTTACGAGGCAGATGCTCAACTGCTGAGCTATCCTGGCATCCCTATTTTCACTTCGTTGAGTTTATATTTTTATCTCTTTTATCTTATGATGGAAATTTTACTAGAAAAATTGAGAATATTTTGAGATATATAAAATTGATCAAAATAATAAGACCACATTGCCAGTAATATGACTACTCCATTTTTTAGCTTTTCTTGAGAGTTTTTATCTTAGAATGTGTTTCATCAATGATATACTTAAAAATAGTGTGTCATTTGAAATAATTCCTGTATGTGTAGTTAAATCATCAGTTTGATATATAATTTGGTTATTTCTATTTGTTTTTTCTTTTGGGAAATTAACTATTTATTTATTTTTTTAATTTTGTTTTTGGTTATATAAAGTATTTATATGGTTTCCAAGTAAAAGATACATACCTTGTTTTACATACATACACAAAGTCTAACTTAAATTTCTGTTTATTTCTCCCTATTCTCTTTTCCTTTACAGATAATCGTTTTTATTAGTTTTTGGTTTATTCTTCCGTTCTTTAAATATAAGCAAATGCTGCCTAGGTACATGCCTATTGCCACCCTTTTTCACAAAAAAGAAACCAAAAAACAAAAAGAAAAACAGTAACCTACCATGATCTTTGCATTACTTTTTTTAAAAATATGTCCTAGAGAGCACTCCCATATAACACTATATGGAGAGCTCCTTATTTCTTCCTTTGTTTCTTATATTACAGCTACATAGTACTCCACTATACAGATGTGCTATAATGTACTCAATCAATTTATTATGATATTTGAGCTATTTCTGGTGTTTTGCTGTTAAATTGTACTTTAAAGAATAACTTGTTTTTTCCCATTTGTTTTGCCAAGTTATATTTAGAATTACTAGATCTACAGATAGTGATATATGTAAATTTTGCTATGTAATGCCCATATCCCTCTATAAGAGATGTACCATTTTGCACTCCTACCAGTCTTATAGAAATTTGATCAATCTGATAAGAGTAGATATCCCACTGCAGTTTTAATTTTCATTCCAAACATTTACATGTTTTTTTTTTAATACATCATAAGCATTTTTCCAGGTTGCTAGCCTTCTTAATATTTAGTAACTGGTTATTTCATTCAGTAGATTTACTGTAATTAATATTCTGTTGTTGAGAATTTTAGTTGCTTTTACTTTTTAACTACTGTAGACTCATTTTGGCTTCCCTGGGCCATATTGGAAGAATTGTCTTGGACCATATATATAAAATACACTACCAATAGTTGATGGGCTTAATAAAAAAAGAGTCACAAAAAAATCTCATGTAGGGGAAGCTGGGATGGCTCAGTGGGTTAAGCACTCACTTTGCAGCACCGCGGACCAGGGATTGAATCCCGGCCCCAGCCCGTGCGGAACCATATGCTGAACTGGGAGCTCCCCCAGTTCAGTTCTCTTTCTGTCTCTGTATCTCTCTCTCTCTCTCTCTCTCTCTCTCTCTCTCTCTCTCTCTCTCTCTCTCTGTCAAAAATAAATAAATAAAAATACATTAAAAAAAAAAGAATGAGTTTTAAAAATAAATAAATAAATAAATAAATCTCACGTTTATGAATTTCTGTTGGGACCCATTCAAAGCCATCCTAGGCCACATGCAGCCCACAGGCCTTGGGATGGATAAGCTTTGTCTAAGTTAACATGGGCCAGTGGAGATTGGTAGATCCCAAATAAATGTAAGTAGACTCTCCATTAACTGGAACTCAAGCAACTGGCACTCGAAACTGCTGGTTGCTTGAGTTCCAGTTAACAAAGAGCATACTGTATTATATGTACTGCTAAGACATTTAGATAGATACGTAATATTACTTTGTTTTAAAATTATTTTCTGGGTAAATTCTCAAAAGTGAGATTACTAACTCATACATATGACTTTAAGCAATTTTTAAATTTATTTTTCAACTTCTAGCTGAAAGGCAATAAATGAAGATAATATTTTTATCATAGTTTTATTAATGTTGGGCATTATCATTTTTAAAAGTTATATGTTTAAAAGGGTACTTTATTTTAACTTGATATTTCTTTGATTAAAGTGAAATTACATACATGTTCCCATATTCTTTGACTAATTTTATATTATCCTTGACTTCATTTAATCCAATATTATTGAATAGTATACATACGAAGTCTGTTGCCAGCAAATGAATCTCTATTTGGGGGGTGGGGGGGAGGTAAATTGAGTCCAAAGGCTTATCTCTCTTTTATATTTAAGATTCATTTTATTGGTTTTTGAGAGAGACAGAGATGGAGAGAAGGGGGCGGGCCCAGAGCAGTTTCCACAGTTGTACATCATTAGTTTTGACATAGTTTAATTCCACACAGGTGGATGTGGGGCCACACGGGGCTGGAATCAAATGGGGGTCTCCCACATGGGAAGCATGCCCCAGTTAAGCATATGGGTCTACACGGACCAGGGCCAGAACTTGATCCCCGGACCTCTCAGTTGCAGGGCAAGTTCCCAACCTGTTGAGCTATCCCAGCATCCCTCAAAGACTTGCCTTAATCAGTAAAAATTATGTGTGCATATAGAAAAGCTAGAAGTAAGCCTAAGGAAATAAGCAGTTGAAAAATCACTTTGGAAACATTTTCCCAGTTTACTCTGTATTGCAGTTTGTATCTTTTGCTTTTACAGGGGGATTTTGGCACTCAGAAAGAAGCTGCTTGGGCCATAAGTAACTTAACAATTAGTGGAAGGAAAGATCAAGTAAGTTCAGCTCTTATTTATTTCTCAAAACTGGTATAATAATAGTACAGTTAATTTAAGATTTAGATTTCAGTAAAGCATTTAAAATAATAGCAAGCTAACAAACATTCTCTGATTATTTTTTTCATATAAAAGTATTACTTTTACTTCCTTTTGTTACATTTCATAGATAGTGTTTTCTCTTCACCTTGGCTTATAAGGATTTTCTAATCCATCATAAGATTAAAGTACTTATAGTCAGGGTTGTTTTTTTATTTGTAATGGTATTAAGGAAAAGATAAGACTCGTTAGGTGAATTGTGCAAAATGAAACAGCTCACAGATTCTAACAAGAATATAACAAAAATTTACCAGCTACTTGATAGGAACTAAACTGAAAGTCAGGTAGTAGTAACTAGAGTGAGCAATGTGAGGTGCCTAGGGCATAAAATTTAAAGCAGCACTCATTCTCAAGAGTTGTGCAGGTGACAAAGCTTAACATGCCAACTGGCTAAAGCAAATGAGTTTTAAAGGTACCAAATTTGTTTTATAAGTAGTTAAAAAGAGTGAATTTGGAGCTGATATACAATAAACTGATTAATTGTCACAAATAGGTATAGACTCATGGTGAGCAGTACAGTCACTTAAATGGGAATACAGAACAGACTATATATCCAATACAAGGCCTGACAATTAAGTTCGTGAACTTGTCACAATGTGCTTACATTGATAGCACTGTACAAACATAGACAAACAGGAAAATCTTAACTGAAAATCTTGGCATGAGAAAGGTGTTTGCAAAAATAGTCTCTAAGGATCTCACCAATGAACAGAAGCAAAGAAGGGAGAGTAGAAGTTTGCCCAGACCTTTTGGAGAGGCAAGATGGTGTTTGGGGCCATGGTATCACTGGTGTTGAAGCATGAAAAACCAATGTGACCCTGAAACAAAGCATCCAGGTGCACAATGGAAGTCAGCCAATTCTCCGCAGCCAAGAACTTTCCATCAGTGCAAATCAAGAGTCAAAACAATGTTGCTCACCTTGTTTGATATCGGAGGGGATTGTTCATTATCAATTTGTACCAACTGGACAGTCAGTCAAGTTAACTATTTGGAAGTGCTGAAAAAGCTGCATGAACAAGATGAAAACAGCCTGAACATTTTGCCAACAACTCATGGCTCTTATATCACAACAGTGCACCAGCTTACATGTGAGGGAGTTTTTAGTCCGTAAACAAATAACTGTATTGGAACAACCCTCCTTACTCCCCTGATCTGGCCCCCAATGACTTTTTTCTTTACCCTAAGATAAAGAAAATACTGAAAGAAAAATATTTTTATAACATTCAGGACATCAAGAGTAATACGACAATGGCTCTCATGGCCATTCCAGAAAAAGAGTTCCAAAATTGCTTTTATTTAAGATTTATTTTATTGTTTTTGACAGAGACAGAAGGGATAGGGCCCAGAGTAGTCTCCATAGTTGTACTTCATCAGTTTTCAACATGGTTTCGTTCCACACAGGTGGACAGGGGCCACACAAGGCGGGAACTGGGCTGGGGGCCTCCCACGTGGGAAGCATACCTCCTCAAGCCAGGGGCTGAACTGGGCAGGAGGGTTAGAACCGAACTGGCAGTCCCCTACATGGGAAGTACACCCCAGTTTAGCATATGGGACTGCATATGTTGGGGTCGGGATTCAATCCTTGGTTTTTGGGGCTGCAAAGTGAGCGCTTCACCTGCTGAGCCATCCTGGCTTCCCCCCAAAATTGCTTTGAAGGATGGACTAGGCACTGGCCTTGGTGCATAGCTTCCCAAGGAGAGTATTTTGAAGGTGATTGTAGTGTGATATTCAGCAATGAGGTATGTAGTGCTTTTTTTCTAGGATGAGTTCACGGACTTCATTGTCAGACCTCGTACATGGACGTAATAACTAACAAAATGTAAAAGTGATAGAAAAATATGAAAATGTTACAGAAGCAATAGAATAGTGACCAATAGAAGGTGACCAAGTATATGAGTGCTAAATGTTACAGTAACAGCCAGTGGATGCTCTTACAGTGAACAATTATGATTTTTAGAACAATTATAATTTTTAAAACAATATCATTAACCCAGTGGTGTCCAGCCTTTTGGCTTCCCTAGAGGAATTGTCTTGGGCCACACATAAAATACACTAACAATACCTAGTGAGCTAAAACAAAAAGAAGTCACAAAAAAAAAATCTTAAGTTTTAAGAAAGTTTATGAATTTGTGTTGGGCTGCATTCAAAGCCATCCTTATTGCATGCAGGCCACAGGTGAGACAATTTTGAGCTAGCCTCTTAACTGATTTTTTAATTTATTAACATTAAAATAGAAAGGACCTTTGAAAGAATTGCTTTTATGGCAAAGAAATGTTTCGTATAAAGTTTAATGATTCCTCCATTTCCACTTTATTTCTTCTTCTGAGTTCAAAAAAAATAAACTTACTACGGTATATAAAAAAAGAAATGAAGGTTAGATTAATGTAGTCTAACTTATTAACATGAGAGATGAGATCATATTTTAAAGTCAATTATTCTAGTGAGATAAGGTACACAGAGTTCACAAGTATGTTTATTATATCATGGTTATTTTTATTTTTCAGGTGGCCTACCTGATTCAACAAAATGTTATTCCACCTTTTTGCAACTTGCTAACTGTAAAAGATGCACAAGTTGTACAAGTAGTACTCGATGGACTAAGTAATATATTAAAAATGGCTGAAGATGAAGCAGAAACCATAGCCAATCTTATCGAAGAATGTGGAGGTAAGTTTATTTTAACCTATTATTACACATTTTAATGTTTTTGTAACTTTTAATTTTCTGACTAATATAGCACTCTGTATTTTTCTGTCTTACATAAAATCAAGTAACAGAATAAAGTAAATACTATGTTTTATATGTATAGTCCTGCTCAGCTTCTTGCGTATGCTTAGGTAACTGAATTCCTACCATATATTGAACAGGCACTATACTAAAGGGCTTAGAAGACAGTGGTAAACAAGATACAGTTCTTGCCCTCAAGGCATGTAGTCTAGTCATGGAGATAAATATAAACTGATTTAATGTGCTAATTACCCTAATAGAAATGTACAACAAAATGAAATACCTAATCCATCTGGAAGAAGCAGGAAGTGACACCTGGGCTGGATTTTGAGAGATGAATAAGGATTAATAAAGTTAAAAGGGATGAAAGGTGTCCAGGCAGAGATAACACCATGAGCAAAGTCTGAGGTGAGAAATAGCATTCAGCAAATTATATAAGTAGTTCAATGTTGCTGAATCACAAAGTATGGAATAGAAACTGTCAAAAGATAAGGCTCAAAACATAGCCAATAAACAGAACCCTGCAGTCTTACAAACTTTGTAGATAGTATTTCTGACGCAAATAGAGAATTAAATGAAGGGAGAGGTGATGGATTAGAGTAGGAGAACCGCATCTTCAACTTACTTAGTAGAGGAGTCCAGAGGCTTGAAAATAAATAAGAAATAAGTATTTTTAAAGTTACTATATGATACATAAAAACAAAAAATAATGCATGACTATCAAGTTAGGAACAGAAGATGGGGAATTGTGTTAGGAATTGAGTACGTAACAGAAAAATTAAAAACAAGCATAGTTTAAAAATATTTTACTACTTTTTTTTACCATGTGAACATTTTAATTTATTAAAATTTTATTTTCATGTGTTAAAATTAAAATATAAATCTTGATCATTGCCTACTTTACTGGAGGTGAGGCCCAAAAATCAGTATCCCATAACCTATTCAGTGGATTCTGCCATAGGGTATCACAAACCATTGGAAGATTTTACTTGGTAAACCATTAGTATGTTTAGATGGAGCGTGGATACCAAAAGAATGGAACACACTAGAGACAAGAGTCAGGAAACTAGTCAGTAAAGTATAAAGTGTTTGGGTCACAGTAAATGAAAGCAGTGATAATAGAGACAACGAGGAGATCACAAGATTCAAAATGGATAGACTTTGAGGTTTTTGAGATTTGACTGTAGAGCAGCAAGGGAAAGGAGAACTTAGGCTTTCTCTCAGATTTTAAGATGCTGTTATCACCAAGGAAGCATACAGCAGAACAAACAGTTTAAATGAGTGAAGACAAATAACATACTGTGTTTTATATAGTTTGGGTTTTAGGTACCTGTAAACTATCATGGTGTAATTAACATGCAAGCATTTAAATTTTATGCATCTGAAACTCAAAAAAGAAATGAAGCTGTAGGTATGCAAGTCTTTAACCTGTATTAGTGGTTAAAATTTTTAATGGCAGGGCCCAGTAAGGAGAGTGTATAAAGTGAGACATGAGCCCAAAATAACTTCAGCCATTTAATGAATAGGTAGGGAGGAACACTAATGAAAAGGCAATTTCAGAGACCTTAAAATTATTATTCCCAGGAACCAAAACAAGGTTCAATCCAATTTGCATACCAAGTTAGGTTTATATTTTTTTAATTTGCCTATGATTTAATAAACTTACCGAAGTTTACAGGAAAGAGTTCATTTTCCCCTAAAATACTGTGATCTTGATTATTTTACATTATACTTTACAAATGTCTTAACATTTATGTTTATTAATTACCAGTATTAAATTATTTTTAATAGCATGCTTATTAGTACAAAAACTTGGCAGATGTTAGAAAGTAGAAAGAATGTGCTTTTAACAAAGAAGAGCAATTTTGCATGTTATTACTCCTTGTAAACATTGGTTAATTTGATATTCGGCTGAATAGGTAGATGTCCCATTGCTTACTTAATCACTTAACTGCATTTAAACAATCAGGTTGTTAATTTTTTAAGATAAATATGCTATGTCTTTGTGCACAAAATTTTTTTTAAGATTCACATTTAGAATAGATTCCCCAAAATTATAGATTGGCAACCCAAAACTTAATGTCATCCCAAGATTATTGTAACTTCTTTTGTCAAACTGTTTAAATATTACCATTGTTTCACTTCATAAAATCTCTTGCAGGATTGGAGAAAATTGAACAGCTTCAAAATCATGAAAATGAAGACATCTACAAGTTGGCCTATGAGATCATTGATCAGTTCTTCTCTTCAGATGATGTATTTAATAACTTTGTAGTTTTCTTAGTTTTATGTATAAACATAAGTCTGGATAAAATAATGCAATAAGCTAGGACATTCATATATTTGGGTGAGGGGATGAAATTAAAATAGTTATATGACAGTAATGTCACTTATTTCAGTATTTTTAAAGTCCATCAGCAAATTAAAAAGTGGTACTAACTCATAGCAAAAAAATTATGGATTTTTTTGACACTGGACAAATCAGGTTTTATTTTTCACTTGATGTCTTTATAGTTCTTATAGTTTATAATGTCACTAGCATAATATGTTTATAAACAAAATAGTGGTACTAGTATATTCTATAATAATCCTTTATCACAATAATTAGTTAATCTATATCTGACCGTATATTCACTGTTATTTTTAGTTGCTGACAAAAGCAAGTATGAAGCAAAATAGATAAAATGAAAATAATAAATCACTAAGATAAGTTACTATAGGATGTAAGAGGTAAACAAAAGTATCTTTAGATTATCAGTATGTGGTAGTTGAAATTAAAGTATTAACTTAGTTTTAGTAGTGCCCCTTTGGAAAAGTAAATGTAAATGCAATTGTTCCTTAGAAGATTAATAATGATTAGATCTAGCCACCAGTAACTTTCTTGAATGTTTTACTCAACTTTTTAAAGAATAAATCTTAAAACGCACAATTCCATTAGTGGACCATACCATCTAGGTTTATGTAAGTGCACTCTGTGATGTTCGCACAACAAAATCACCTAACAATGCATTTCTCAGAACGTATCCCAGTTAGGCAGTGCATGACTATACTATACTAGAAAAGAAAAGTGTAGATGCTTTACTTATAATCAGCTATTTAGATATCAAATCTTTAGATAATCAAGTCCTATTTAGAATATAATACCAGTTAAATAAAATTCAGGAAAAGCAAATTGTTTTTAAGGGTCACTTTTATCACGTGTCTTTAAAGTTGGATTTTTGGAAATCCTAATTTGCAATTAGATATTCACAGAGCCTTATCTCTAATACCTCGACATACTTTTTTTGTCTGCCTTGTGCTGTGGAAAGATTAATACTGATGATGTACGTATTTATAGGAACTATACTATAGGCTCATAATTTTGTGGTATTTCAAAAAGAACACCTTTGGATATAAAGTATTTAGAATATTTTTTACCCATTATTCGCAAAACTGTTATTTTACTATTTTAAGTCCAAATGCTATTTGTCTCTAATTGCTATTTAAAAATTAACCAAAGGTTGCACTTATTCTAAAAGTGGTGGCATTAATTTCTTTAATGTCATCAACTTTGTCTATTTGCCCAAGAGCAAGGGAAATTATAGTGAATATCCTCTCAGTTTAATATGTAGGACCATCTTCAATTTATTACTTCTTACTCATTGTTTTGGAAGTTACCCATATTAAATTTCCTCTCATTTTGGCATCCTTTAAGTAAAAGTCTTTACCTAATGTGTCAACTTTCTAAAGGGGTGTGGTAGGACAGTGTTGGCCCTCATCATCTCTCATGCTTTTTAAGGGAAACGGGATATTACTTTAATGTTCTTTATGTATAACTTAAAACTAATCATCTTTTTTCCCCTCCATAGATTGATGAAGATCCTAGCCTTGTTCCAGAGGCAATACAAGGTGGAACATTTGGTTTCAATTCATCTGCCAATGTACCAACAGAAGGGTTCCAGTTTTAGAAAGATGTTGTGGAAGTTAGGTACAATGCAGCACTGAGATATATATATATATATAAATATATATATATATCTTTTATATATACATATATATATAAAGGTTTGATCCATCAAGCTTGGCTCATGGGATCTGCTGCTGCATTAAATCGGGAGAGAAAATGTGAAGATTTCATTTGGAATCACAGAAAATGCCCAAATGAAGTCAAGATGGCGAGTGGGTGCGAGTGAGAATGAGTGGCAAAATGTAACGAAAACTTTACATGAATGCTTATTTAGGTTGTTCAAAGTAAAAAGGGCTACAGGTCACAGATCTTCAGTGCCTGAGAAGGAACCTTGACTTACTCTGTATCAGTTGAGGGGAAAGTGCAGTGCTGTCATCTCCAAGCCTTGTAAGCATAAAAGAGAATAGGATGCCCATATAAGTCAAAGGAACGCGAGCCCAGGCCTTGCTATAAAGCAGTGTGTGAATGGACAGTGCTGAGTGAATGTCTGGCTCAGTGATAGCCAGGTTCATCTTTCAAATCTAGGGCTCTTCACTCATGAAGCAGACTCCTAGTACTGGAGTGACTGTGTACGAGAGGAATGGTTGTGGTGCTGTATGTGAACGCATGCAAGCTTGATTCACCTTCAGGGGGCTGATAACAAATCTAGTAAATCATCAAAATGAGATCATAAGTGTTAATGTACACTGGACATGAAAACAAAGACCGGTTCAGCAGCAGACATTGGTTTACTCTGCAGCCTGTGTTTTCTATTCCTCTCTCCTCTTAACCCCTCCTTTTTTTCTTTCTTTCTTTCTTTTTTTTTTTTTCTTTTAGTTTTTTGTTTGTTTTGTTTTTTGCTTTTATTTACTTTACCTAGTATGGCTTTTTAGTTGCTTCTCAAGTCAGAAAACTTTTCAGGAAGGTTTCCCTGTGCATTTGCACCAGATGAATGTTTGATGCTATGAAAAGCTTTCCATATCATCAAAACTAATTTGTATAGATTTTTGCATGGAAAAAAATCATAAATTTCCCTCAGTAGACTGTGTTGCAGTACACACGTTGCCATAATAGTAGGAAACAGTAAAATGTACTTTAAAAAGCCATCCTTTTCATTTTCAGAGATAACATAAAGATCTTTGCATGAGGAAAATCTACAGCATAGTTCATTTTTAGATTTTGTTGAGTCCTGTAAAGAAAAAGAAGAAAAAGTTTCAGTTGTGGTAGAATACCGTGCTGTGTTTAAATGTTATTTGTTTTCAAACTTTGTTTTCTATGAAAATGATATGGAAACTTCTAAAATGGAATTTGGTGCATATGTACTGCTGAATAAAGACCGATGAAGAGGTTTGAATAGATGTACAAATCAAGTAATGGTTTCAGTACCTTTAATAATATGCCTAATCTGTTCAGTTGTTTTAGAACCTTTTTATCTTAAATGTAGGCAGCCATGAACAATCTATTTTGAGCCACTTTAGGGAGAAAACTTTGTATTTTTAAAACTTGCATAAAAGTTATGCAAGTGGTTTTTATAAATTGGAATAATGCCTCAGTTTTGAGGTTATGCACCCTAAATTAAATGTGACTTAAATTAATTTGTACAAAAAGAACTCTTTATAAGGTGGCTCATTGTAGGAAATCCTGTGCCTTCCCCTTTGAGCACAAGTGTTGCATGAACAACAGTTTGCTATAAGAAACATACCAGATTAGCCACCATTAGCATCTATATCTACTTTGTGTTTAAAATCAACTGGTAATTCTGAAACTGTAGAATGGATAAAAATTATTTTGTGATCATAACTCTTTGTTGAACTAGAGTATTTTTGCAGCATTCCTTGTCATCAAAAACATGGTTAAAGTTTAAAACTAGAAGCAGCAGAAAACTAGCTTGTAAAATTTATTCAAGTAGAGTGCAGGCTAGGCTGTCTTGGGGAAATAAACATTAAAACTTAACACGATGTTTTACATGGGATGTGTGTGTGTGTGCTGTGTGGCTTTTTTATATGTTAATGTAAAGTTAGAGTATAACTCAATGGATTATATTAGGTTGTCTCAAGCTTTTGACCTAGAACCAACATAGCAATATATTTCTTAAGTTCTGTATTTCAGTATAGACATAACATTTTAACGCACTGGATTTGCTCATTTGACACCATCTATGCTTATGCTTTCTTCTTGCCCAAACGAAAGTTTGTTTTTGTTTTTTTAAAGATTTATTTTTATTGTTTTTTGACAGAGAGAGAGAGAGAGAAGGGGGAGGGCCCAGAGCAGTTTCCATAGTTGACAGCATTACCGTAGTTTTCCATATAGTTTCACTCCACAGGTGGGCACAGGGCTGCACAGGGCAGGAACTGAGCCAGGAGCCTCCTGAATAGGTCCCAGCAAGAAATGAACTGGGGGCACACCCCAGCTCAGCATATGGGTCCGCCTGGTCCAGAGCTGGGATTTGGGCCAGAGCTCGGTCTCCGGGACTGCAAAGCAAGCGCTTAACCTTAACTCTGAGCCATTCCCACTTTCCCCCAAACCAAGGTTTTGACCGCTGTTGCTTTTTTTAGGAAAGTGGACTGATAGACAATTCAACCTATATTTTAAGTGCTACTATAACCTCAGCATGGCTCCAAAAGTTAGATTGCATACAAACCATGGTTTTTATTGAAGGCCAATTAGCACAATGTGAACAGAAAACTTTGCATGATTTCTGTTTCTTAGTAAACAAAAATTTGGTTCAAAGTAAGCTAATGAGGTTATAGTAGTCCAAATGATTTTATAGAACAGTTATCCATATCTATATTACTGTAGATGCTTTTAAATCTCCAATACAAGAGTTACCCGATGGTCTAAATATTTTATTTCTACTCATGATCAACAAATGCAATGTCTGCAAAGCACAATATCACACAGGACTTAGTATTCTAGTAGAATTCTAGGAAGGACTTTTCTGTGATTGAAATTTTTTCAGCACAATTAATAGTTCACCACAGTTAGCCGATTTGAACATAGCTTTTTGTTTTATTCTCCTGTGATCTAGGAAACTGATTCATTTTTAACATAGAGCATAATTTGTGATGAGGGGGAAAATGGAACAATAAGCCTTTAATGAGCTTAGTGTTCATGGCTTCTCATATCTTAAACTGCGTTTTTGGAGCATTGAGTCCTTCACAAGTGCTATAAAAATAAGAATGTTATATTACAGGTGTGTGAGTAACTAAAGTATGTCTTTGAAGATACTGTTTTCCTTTATTGTGTGTTATGGGTTTAGTACTTTCCACATTACTCTGAACCAAACCCAGCACATTCCTATAATTGAAGCTATTGATTAATTAAAATGCAGCTGGAAGAATTTTTTAACATTTAGTTTTGGCTTCAGTAACTGCAATTCATAGATTATTTTGTTTCTTTGCAAAATAATGGGTTACTGTAACATTATTGTAATTTGTGAAGCACCCTATTTGGATTCTCCATTGCCTTAGTTCCCTCAAGAAAGAGAAATTAAGCTAAACTGGTTTTAAAGACACATAATGTATATTCTATTGCTATACAACAAATTACGACAAACATAACTTAAAACAACATATATTTATTTCACAGTTCCTGTGGGTCAAGAGTCCAGACACAGCTCAGCTAGGTCCTGGGCTCAGGATTTCATAAGGCTGCCGTCCTGGTTTCACCAGAGCCATAGCCTCATCTGAAGCTGGGGGCCCTCTTCCATGCTCCTATGGCAGAATCCATTTCCTTCTTGGGCAGAACTCATGGCATCTTGCGTTTCCATGGCCTGCTGGAGAATCTCTAAGAAGACTAAACCATCTTTTAAAGGGCTCGCCTGATTAAGTCAGGCCCACCGTGGATAATTTCCCTTGGATTAACTCAAAGCCAAACTGATTAGTACCTTAATTACACGTGCAAAATCCCCTTTGCCCAGTATTGTAACTTCATCACAGTGTGACACATTATAATCAAATCCTTCCACACTTGAGTGAAGGAGCTTATAAAGGTATTTACAGCAGGGAACCTTGGGAGTCATTACAGCTTCACCCTGTCACAAGGGAACACCAGTGTTTAGACCTGGAGCAATTTACAAAGTGATCACTTAATGCATTGCAAGTTCATTTGTGTATCAAGGTCACCTATGAGAATCGTGAAAACTATGGACCAGCTTCCCTCCAAAATGAATATACATACAGTTGTAGGGGATCTACAGGAGTTTGAGTTTCAGAGCATAAGTGAATGACTACCATTTCAGATGATTCAGAATTGTCAACAGGTGACTTGCCCAAGTTCACATCTATTAAGGGCTTGGTTAGACCCAGATCTCAGGTTTATGTGCAACTGGAAGTTGTGCTTGCAATTGCTGTTCTACAACTAAAATTAGTGAGTCAATGCAAAAAATGTTTACACAGCTTTTCCTACCTGTACTTGGGGGAGTGGCTAACATTGCTAAAGGAACTTGTCCACAAGTTTTAGTATGAAAAAATAGAGTACAGATTAAGTTTCAGACCTCCACATAAAGCAGTATCAATACTGTGGGTCACCAGTTTTTATTGCAGAATGCATATAAAACTTGTATTATACTATATTTTAGTCACTTAATGCCCAGTGCCCTTGTACCTAAGAAACATACTTATCCTAATTTTAAAATATTTTATTGCTGACCATCTGAGCCTTTTAGCAAGCCGTAATCTGGCAGTGGAGGGTCTTAACCTTCAATGTGTAAGTTAAAAAATGCAACATCTGCAATGTCCAATAAAGCAAAGCACAATAAAATGAGGTATTACCTGTATTTGATTCCTTTTTGAGTTTTCAGAATTGAATCAGTCATGCTAGATAGTACAAAGTTGAACAATAAACAGGCTAATTTATCTTAAATCAAAAGCAGATACTAATTGTTCTGAGGTTTGGTGGATTGTTCACCTCAAATGTAAAACCTCAATTAAAATTTATATTTTGAAGGCTGGGGTATCTGGTAAGTTTGTGCACCTTTTTTGATTACTCATTGGCAAAATCTTTAAATGTTGGCCAGTAATGTAACATGATGAAGAGGGGAAAATTTGTTCCAATTTCCCAAACACTACTAGCAATTCCATGCTAAACAACTTGACGTTTTGAACATTTAGAAGAGAAAGTAATTTTTGTAATGAGCACATTAAAGGAGTATATGCTTGATGAAAAAATGAAAATGAAAGCTTGTATTCCAGTGTGTTCAGAAGCAACTGGATTGTATGTCACATAATAACTACATCAATGTACAGGAAAGGTAGATTTAATATTTTTCCCTTAAGACAACCTGGCAGTTGGTTAGTTTTTTTTTGTTTTTGTTTTAAGATTCACTGTTTCGGACAGAGAGAAGGGAGAGGGCCCAGAGCAGTCTCCATAGTTGTACGTCATCAGATTTTGACATGGTTTCACGCCACACAGTGGGTGGGGGACCTCCCATATGAGAGGCATGCCCCCCTCAAGCCAGGGGCCAAACCGGGGTGGCAAGAACCGAACTGGGGGCCTCCCACATGGAAAGCATACCCCAGTTCAGCATATGGGTCCACACAGGCTGGGGCCAGGATTTGATCCTGTCCCCGGGGCTGCAAAGCGAGCACTTGCTGAGCTATCCTGGCTTCCCCACATTAGTTTTGAATATTTTAAATTGAGGCTAAGGGTGACATTTGGTTCAGAGTGTCCCTTTCAAGCTGTATTGTTTATAAAGTTTATTTGACAGCTGCTACTTTGTGTATAGAGTAGTTCTGTGTGAAGAAAGGTGAAAAGTAAATTCTGCTCTACTGATTCTGATCTCTTACCAGAGGATGGCATTATCCCCTTATCACTTACATTGTTGCCCCAACTTTCCACAAATTTTGTATCTTTTGCAGTTCTAAATATGCTTCTTACTCCAGGTCACTCATCTTTTCCAGACTACCAACTCTACTTTTATTTGTGAGGAACTTTTTTACAGGCTTTTGCACTTATATTTTTCTTTCTATTTTTCTTCAAGATGAATCCTACTTTCCCTGACCATACATACATTACCTCAGGTTTGTATAGCAGGTGTATTCCTTGCTTCTCTCTTAACTTCACCGAAGATTTCCTCATCTTTTTCTGTTCTTCGAACAGCTGTTTAAATGTTTAATGATGTGCTTAAATCTACATACTCTTTGTGGTTCTGTCGATCTCCAGTTCCCTGCCTCTCAGTAATTCAGTGTCCTGTCCTCTCCAATCCTCTGATTTTTGAGCCTTGTAAGCCACCCCTTTTCCTATCCTTTGCACATAGTTATCTTTTTCTCTTTGGGGGTATTCTCAGTGCTAATATGTAACTCCTGGAGTTGGGTCAGGAGAATATTTTTCTTTTAAAAAATATTTCCAGGGGATGCCAGTAATATTAGAATGGCTTTTTCTTTTCTTTTTCTGTTTTTTTGTGGGTTTTTTTTTTAACTTGAGCATACCAAGTGCTGGCAATAATGCAAAGCAACCAAATCTCTTGCATTCCTGGTGAGAAGGCACAATGGTACTGTCATTTTGGAAAACAGTTTAGCAGTTTCTTACAAAGTTAAACATACACTTTGCCCTACAATCAGCATTCTCACACCTAGGCATTTACTCAAGTGAAATGAACATTCACAGAAAAACCTGTGTGTGGATGTTATGGCTGCATTATCCATAATTACCTAATACTAGAAAGAATCTCAGAGTTCTTTCAAGTGGATAAACTGGTACATTCATATAATGGGTCATTAGTCATCAATAAAAAGAAGCTAATACAACAGTGTGAGTGAACTTCAAATGCACTACACCTGGTGAAAGCCAGATTCACCTGCTTTATACTACCTTATTCCAATTATATGACAATCTGGAACAGGCAAAACCATACGAATAAAGCATTGGTCTGTGGTTGCCCAGGATTAGGGATGGGAGAGACTAACTCTAAAGGAGCACAAGAGAAATTTCAAGAGTGAAGGAGAAGTGCTGTTCCTTGACTAAACATAGGACTGTAGGATTGTATCCATTTGTCAAAATTCACAGAACTCTCCACTAACAAGGATGAAACTATATGTAAAATACACTTCAATACTGTTATTGAACACACGAATATTTGAATTGAAATTTTCTTTTTTTTTTTTTAATTTATGGGGGTGAATTGGTTGGCAATATAATTTTCAGGTGTACAACTCTACCTGGTATCATCTGTGCACTTCATTATGTGCTCACTACCCAGAATCAATTTTTTTTTTTTTTTAAGATTTATTTTTTGTTTGTGACAGAGAAAGGAGAGGGCCCAGAACAGTCTAGGCTCATTGGTTTTTCCATATAGTTCATTCCACAGGTGGGCACAGGGCAGGAACTGGGCCGGTGTCTCACCCCAGTGGGAACCGAACTGGGGGGCACTCCCCAGTTCAACATATGGGTCTGCACAGGCTGGGGCCGGGATTCAATCCTCAGTCCCCGGGGCTGAAAAGTGAGTGCTTAACCCACTGAGTCATCCCAGCTTCCCAATGTTTCTTAAATAAGATACCACATATGTGTCAGTTCTTTCAAGTTGACCTTTTAAAAGAAAAGTAAACAGGAATATTTATGATAATTCTGAAAAGGAGTGCTAACTCTGCCCAATTTTAAAATGTAAATTCTTAAAACAACTTAGAACAGACTCAATAATAATTCACTGTGACCAATTTCTTAAATCCAGAAATAGACTCAAATAAGTATAGGAACTAAGTATTAAAAGCAATATGTCATATAACCAGAGAAAGCTGAATTATTTACTAAATAGTAATAAGGAACTGAGTAGCCATCCAGAAAATTGGCTGAATACTTCACACTTCATACCAGGGAAAATCCAAATAACAAAGGTAAAAACAAAACACTGATACAAAAAAAAAAA
>PVKE010033812.1:0-12045 GCA_004027555.1 Craseonycteris thonglongyai | reverse complement strand
TCTCACTATTGACAATAGTCAAAGTGATAACTGTTCCCTTTTTCTTAGTGTCAATAAATATGGAGTAGAATCATCAGATATCACCAAACCAAATGTGTTGGTAAATAAGGTCTCCTTATTATGTCATTTCTAAGCTTTTATCTTCCATCTAGTTTAATTTTGTACTTATTTTTCTTAACAGAGGTCACTGCCACTCTACTTTATCCCCACATATGCCCTTAATTTACATCCTTCATGGTTTTCGTTATCCTATACCCAACTTTCAAAAAACAGAACAACAACAAAATAGTGCTAATACTGAAGCACGAATGATAATTTGTCTTCCCACAATTCCCATACGGAATTAATTTCTCGTTTTCTCGTGTACACATTCACTCCATCATGTAGTCACCTAGCCTTTTCTCTGTGCTTGGCACTGTACAAGTCACTGAGAATACTGAGATGAAAACAGCCTACCTTAAAACATCGTAGAGACTGGTTTTAGTAGGAGAGAAAAATATGCAAAAAAAAAAAAAAGTATATATATAAATACACACAAACACACACACACACACACAACCTACTTTACCCATATAAAATACCATGTTCAATAAAAATGAATGAACTAAATATATTCCAAGCAATATGACTAGATCTCAAAGATTTACATGGGTAAACAAAGGAAATGTGATGTTAGTGTATTATCATATCTTACTGTGGATTTTGCAAATATAGGAAGAGAATACAAGTAACCAAATTCATCATAGTACTTACCTCAGGGATGGATTAAGAATGAAAGAGAAGGATGGAATCTAGCAAAAGCATACAAAGGTTTCAACATTTTTAGGGAAATTTTATTTCTTACTTTGTAAGGTGAGTACATGGAATATATGTATTTTAAAAAATATCTTTATAAAAAGACGCTATGGGTTGTAATAGTGTTTTAAAGGATATTATGATATTAAATAAAAATTAGGAGTACTTGTTTTGGAAGGGAGCATATAACAAGGGTTGGCTTCTCAGTGTCTATGTGGAAATACTCTTCATTAAGAATTAACCAGGTAAAGTATGGGAGTAAAGAGTAGAAAAGAAAAGTGTTCCACTAAACTTATCTATTTCTTATTAAACTCCTTGCTTGCATTTTGATATAAATTTTTCAACCTGATAACCTATTTTATCTTCTCAGATGACTGAGTCACTAAAGCAATAAGCAAAACTGTTAGGTTGAATTAAGCACTAATAAAAGTAGAGGTCTAGGAACAACCTAAATATACAATGATAGGTAAATGAATACAAATATATGGTATGAATGTGTATGTATGTGTTTATGTACATATTTTTTATCTCAAACACACACACAAAAAGATGAAATCTTGCCATTTGCAACAAT
This sequence comes from Craseonycteris thonglongyai, assembly GCA_004027555.1. Taxonomy (NCBI): domain Eukaryota; kingdom Metazoa; phylum Chordata; class Mammalia; order Chiroptera; family Craseonycteridae; genus Craseonycteris; species Craseonycteris thonglongyai. The sequence goes on along the minus strand of PVKE010033812.1, from coordinate 10,676 downwards.
ATGAATATACCTTGAGGGTATTATCCTAAGTGAAATAAGTCAGATGGAGAAAGACAAATTACCTTATGATTTCATTCACATGTGTAATATTTAAAAACAAACAACAACAAAAAGACAAACAACAAAAACAAAATTGTAGGCAATAGATTAGTGGTTACCAGTGGGTAAGGGAACGGGGAAAGGGCAAGAGGGTAAAGGCAGTCAGGTACATGGTGATAGATAGAAACTAGACTTTTAGTGGTGATCGTGCTATCATGTATACAGATGTCAAATTATAATGTTGTAACCTGAAACTTACATAATTATATAAACTAACATAAACACAATAAAAATGTAGACGTCTAGGATCACAGTAACTTGAGAGTCACAAATATGCCACATGCTGAATACGTGTTCAATTTTTATTTAATTTTTAATTGGCAACTAATACAGGCTTTCAAGGATTCAAAAGATATCTTAATTTGGCAGTACTTTACCCTATCTGTGCCACCTAATATTTCATCTGGTTTTTCAATAACAAAGTAATGCAGGGTATTTTTGGGTAGTGCCCTTCCCTCTGTGTGAAATATGTGTTCTTCATACCTCACCTATCAAATTCACTCTGCTCTTCTTTTAATATCTGCTCACATGCCTCCGCCTCTATGAAGTCTTTACTGATGAGTTCAGGAGAAAGATAGATCTCTCTTCCTCATAAACTCCTTTGTAGCTAGCTCTGTGGCTTCCCTTGCCTTGAACCTCTTGGATACAAATTGGTTAGCAAAGTTCCTGGATCATTGTAGAAACCTTACACATTATAGCTATTATCAATATTAAAGAATGTTTTCTGCCCTCAAAAATGTTTGCCCATCAGGAGAAATAGCAATGCCACAGGTGCAATGAAATGCAGTTGAATCTAACTCTGTATGTCCCACAGCCTAACACAGCCATTTTTGGCACATAGCAACTGCTCAAATATGGACAAATGGAGTAAATAAATAAATTTACGAAATCACTAACATATGAATAGTGTTTGCCAAGCCCTTTGGAGAGCTCAGCCTTGCAAGCATCCACCTTATACCCCAAGGGATAGAGTCATGTATTGTTTGCATAGGCCAGCTCCTTGACAAATGAACAAAAGTCTAGCTGGCTTCGTTATAAAAAAGGATGGATATAAAGCGGCAACATGTCTGCGCTGAGCCATTGAAAGTGAAATAGGATAATTGCTGTGGTTACAATGAGGCTGATCAAGCTGAGAGAAACAAGTTTCAAATTGTTCCAATCAGTCCTAATCCAGCAGAGTTATTAACAGTGCTCTACCCTGGTGCGACTGCATCTGCTAACTCGAGATAATGATTTATATCACAGTTTATGAAAGTTCTAATTTGTCCTAATTCAATAAGTGAAACCCAGCAAGGCAGGCAGGAGACATACATTGCACTATGACTGGAATCCCCATTTCCTCCTCCTCTCCCTACTACCCTCAGACCATGATGGCTATATGTATTAATACAGCTGCTTGCCAAACACTTTCCTTTGTAGCCCCAAGCTGAGGAGGCAGCATGACAGGTTGGAGCAAAAGTTCTCAATTGCAGCCTAAGGCTGAAAGATCCAGCAGGAAAGAATGTTTTGTATAAAATCAAGAAGGTAGAATTATACAATGGCGAGTGTCTTGGAGATCCCTGAGTGTAGGAGTTCTTAATCTGAAAAATATGGCCCCTAGGTTAGAAAGCAGTAATCCTATAAATGCTGCAAAAATATGTGTGTGTGTGTGTGTGTGTGTGTGTGTGTGTGTATTTATCACATATATGCAGTATTCTCTCCTGGGGAGAAAATCCACAGCTTTCATTACATCTCAAATTGTTCTTGTGACCTAACAAAGTTATGAACCACTGTGTCACTGCACTAATCCACTATAAAAATTAGGAGGCAGAAAGTGGGATGTTAAGATAATTTCCCTCAATCATGACGACTGAGAAAGAACTAGGAATAGATTACAAAAATGCCTAAGCCAGTCAGAAAGTAATTTCCACTTTTGACCCTAGAACAAAACATGGCTTCAGCCAAGTGTGATTTCTTGGACACCACTTTAGAGGAAACATGGTGCCATGGAAAGAAGTCCATACTAACTCTAGTTTCTCGTAGAGTTCAGCACGGAATGAAGCAGAGTACACTTTTATTGAATGAATAAACGAATGCACTGAAAGTCATGAAACTGTCAGTGTACATCATCAATGTTCATTGTGGCCATCTGGAAAGAGATTGGTATTTATAATATCTCAGATTCCCTTGCTTTAATATTTAATGATTATAACAGCCATTTACTTGAGGGTTCATTTCCCACTATTAAAGGAAAGATATTTCCCTTTCAAGGGATTCCTTGAGGGACCTCTAATAAGGCCAGAATATAGATTTTAAAAATCAAGAGGTAAATGGAAAATGGATCCTAACTTAAAGGATCTCATAGTCTATGGAAAAAAACCAATATCCAAAAATCAAGAATCTAGTTTATAACTACGGAAGTCATGGATTGAGCAGAGAGTTAAGATGGCATCGGGAAAGAAGTTTTACTTTTTAGGGTAACAGTGGAGATAGGAGAAAAGCATTAATTCAGTCCTGAGAGTAAACAGATATGAATTTACCAGACAGACGTGGGAAGGATAATTCCTAAACTAAATGTCTCACAAAAGCATGACACTGCAAAAGTACATGATATATTGTGGTGACTATTGTAGTATCAGCCTAGAATGGTGTCTTGCATTTAATGAGAGCCCAATAAGTATTTATTGAATTGATGAGGAAATATATGGCTAAGTAATTATGATTATTAACAATGGTAGCTAACATTCATTGACTTAATCTGTCAGACTCAATACTAACACTAAACATTTCTCATGTATTATGTCACCCAATTTCCCACAACAGCTATATGAGATAAGTGTTGCTATGACTCTATTGATAAATGAGTTTATTAAAGCTCAGAGAGGCTGAGGAATTGGTCAAATCACACCACCAAGAACAGGCCCAGAATTTGGTTATTGTATGGCTTCATGACTTTAAATTCTGTGCACATAATTATTTTACCATAAACTGTAGTATGTGTTGAAAAAGCGTGGATGAGGAATACATAGAAAGATACATTATGAACATATTTTGAAGGAAATAAAATGTCATACTATGGAATTTGGATCTCACCCTGTTAACAAAAAACACCATCTAGAGTTTTCGAAGTATGGGGTGAGTACTAAACTCGGTTTGAGAAAGACAGAGGGTTGTGAGACATAGTCTGAAATGTCAAGCGTCTACATGAAGCAGAACCATTTGGGAGACCTATAAATAATTCATCAACATATTATTCTGTAGCCTGCTTTTATTTTAGTAAACAGTACAGCAGGCACATCGATCCACATCAACACATCACTTCTGCATCAATCATCTTTTTTGATAATTTTTATTATAAACAATTTTAAATGTAAAAAATATATAGAAAATAAAATTCTAACTCTACGTTCTTATTATGTCATTTCCACAATTATCAAGTCATGGTCAACTGTTTTTGTTTATACCCCCTCATTCTCCACCTTATTTTGAAGCAAATTTTATTTTTGACAGGTAATTGACTCACAATGTATTTCTATATCTGTTTCTAAAATACAAGAAGCCAATTTTGAAGAAAAAAAAAAAGGACATTACTAGAGGTGGTAAAAATACCTTTAATTCTTTATCCACTTTGGTGTTTGAATGTTCTTGACGTAATCATTTAAAATGATTAGGGGAGTTTATACCACATTTAATGTAACCCATCTATATTAATGGGTATTTATGGTGTTTACAGTGATCTGATGCTTAAAAAATACAGCCCCGAAACACTATGACTGTGAAATTCACATGTTTCTTAACAATAGTTTGTTGGTCTTGAGAGATTTTGATATTGACTAATAGAAGTTTCACATTGTCTGTCTGTGTCCTCATCTTCCCTCACCCAATCTAGAGTCTCAAGATATAGCTCAGGCCAAACCTCACCTACCCATTTCTGTGTGCCATTAAATAGCTAGCAATGGTTTTGGTGTTTAAAAATTTTGACACAAATAAATCAAATGAAGTATAGTATTTTGACACAAGTCAAAATTACACGAAACTCAAATTTCTGTATGCAACAGAAAAGCGTGACTGCAACACAGCCACGTTCATTCTTTTATGTATCATTTAGGGTTGCTTTCTTGTTGTGATGGTTGAGTTGAGTAGTTGTTACAGAGATCTTACACAAGTACCTACATGATATCCTTGATTTTGTCTTTTGACCCATAAAATTTTAAATCTTTTGTGATGAAGAAAACTTCTAAAAACACCAATTCTTGGGACCTATTTCCCCAAAGATTCCGATTCAGTATGTCTGGACTGTGCCTATGAATTTGGATTTCTTACAAACTCCCAAGATGGCTCTGACACCACTGATCAAGGGGCCACATTTTCTCTGACCCAATACGAAAATGCGCAAGGATTCAAGGCAAGGGAAGTGATGTAATGGTACTGACCAATCCCTCACCGAGTTCCCTTCATAGTAACTCTTCTGAGGGTCTTAACCTCACCCCACATTCCACCAGCAGTTGTAGCCTGACATTGACTAATATTAGACCTGTCATTGCTTCTTAGAGAAAATGAGAACGATAACCTGACACAAGTGAATCACATTAACCAGGCAGATATTTATTCATTAGATGCATATATCACACCTTTACTGAGAGTGTGGATCCTAAGCTTAAAATATAGATAATTATCTAGTCACAAAAATAACCACTCTACATGGAACCTTTAAACAATACGATGGGTGAGGGCCTGATGCACATTGAGGGTATGAGAGCACAAGACTAAGAACAAGTTAAAAAATGAAAGCCTCTATTTTAGAAAACTTCAACATTAGTTTCCTAAAATAGAACGTTTTGCCCCTCCCCCTGGCCCCCATCTCCTCCCTGGTCTGAATCAAATGCGCTTCTACTTCTGTGTTGTTGTTCTGAGTTAACACCATCATTTTTCCCTTAAGAATCAGTGGGGTGTGTGAAAAAAGTGCAGGCTATGCAGAGAGAGTGTGAATTTGGCCAAGTGATGTGAACACTGAGATCAGGTGCTACGGTGATCAACTTGCTCCCGTTAGCTCAGGACTGCCCGTATTTTAGTACTGAAAACCTTGTGGCTCAGGAATCCTTTAGTCCCAGGAGAACTAGTGTTTGGTCACTCTGGTCGCCATGTCTGCTGGGAAACAAAAACAACGGAAAAAAACAAAGGGTCGTATCTGCTAGTATATAGGGTGGCCAGGAGGGTTAAACAACATAGCACCAAGCACTAAGCAGGCAATTATTGAAAACTGGTTTGTTCCTCCCTCTGTCCTCCAGTACCCAAGTGACAAATTGTGTGATCTTACTTGAACCCTCCCCTACACAGCTCATACTCTAACCTCTGTTAAGTTTTCCATTTAGCTTCTACCACCCTTGGTTTCACCTCTCTTGCCTCAGTTCAGAGTCTCATATCACTTTGGCCTAGGCCCTTGTCTGAGGTTTTTTGCTGTACTTCCCACCTATGTTTTCTACCTCTCCAGCACATCTTAGAGAGAGCTCTTTCTGAACTGTCAGCCAAACTGCATTATTTTAGAGTTACACCTCTTTCTATGACTCTCGTTTGCCTACCTACCTGAAACCAAAGCACTAAGTATGCTATGGGCCATGCAAGCCCTCTGCAATGTAGAGGTCACCTCCTTTAATGTCATGAATTCCTTCTAGAAGCCTACACTTCAGTCTTAGTGATTTATTTGCTGTTTGCAAATAGCCTTAGCATTTAAATGAATGCACCTATGTATATGTGTGCATGTGCATATTTCTAAATTTGCAGAGCTTGGGCTTACTGGCATCTTCTTAAGACCAAAAAAATTGAGTAAATAAAGCTTTACCTATCTTCTCCAATCCTCCTTTATATCCTATCTTTGTTTGTTTTTCCTTGACCTTGCTTATTCAAGCCCGGGCTTATTTTACCTGCATCCTCCACCTTTGCTTAGCTTGCAAGGCGATATTGCTGTGTTAGCCAGTTACACAGTCACATTTATTTTTCCTTGTATCTTGTCTCTTCTAATTAGCTGCTCCACTAGCTGGGGCTTGGCATAAAGAAGTCGTGCTAAGTGCACATCTGTTCACATCTGGCACATAAAGGGCTGCAGGTCACATTTATACAGGCAGCACAGCTGACTTCACAGCAGTCTGGGAAAAGAAAAAACAACACTGTGGCCTAAGAGTTCTGTGTATTTGATCAACCACAGTAATTGGGGCATGTCCAGCTAACGTTCAGCTTGACACAGGAAACAAAGAATGAGGCAGGTTAGGATCAGGGAGCTGACTATTGCCGACTTTATGCCCTTTTGGTCTTTCTGGGCTTGAGCATAGGCTAGTGAAAGAAGCTAGCCCATCCCAGTGTCTTATAATTTAGTATGCCCCCTCACTTTGCTGAGACTAGTCAATGTCAGGTCATTGCTTCTAAGCAGCAACCCTAACTGTCCCCAGCTTTTTAGCATTAACAAAAGCAGAGGATGTTTTTTTTACAAATAACAGGCATTTTGATTGGCTTTCTTTACTCTGGCCCCAGATCTCAAGTAACAGATTGGAGAACGGAAGCCAAAGTTCTGGGTCCTGTTGGGAATGTCAAGCCTCCCTCTGGTTTATTGGGGGCTAGTGTCTGGGCCCAAGAGGTAAGGTGACATGTTGGAAAGTAACCAAGAAAACACAAGTTGATATAAATGGAGTCCAAAATAGGAGACTGTCAATTTACACTGTGTAAGAGTTTTATATACAAAAATGGAAAGAAAGTTGCTTATAAATGCTTTTCTGGGTAAAATTATTACGAGGACCCAATAAGTATTTACTGGGGGACCTCAAATAGACATTTTTCTAAGGCACATTTTAAACTTGACAATTCCATAATTTAATATGTTTTCAATCAACCTGAGTATCTCTACCACCCCACTCCCACCCCCAATTCTGTTGTTCTTTAATTTATATCTGGTTGCACTTTCTACACACTCTTCACTATGCCACTTCATCCAGCTGGACTTTTCAATAGACAAAAGTGACTGAACTCTAGAGCTATTATAATATCTGACATTTTACCATTAAGGAAGGGGTTTTTTTGCTTGGAAAGTTGGGTCCTTGAGTATTTCCTGTCATCTAGTAGGCTTCATACACGAAATCCAGTGGGCTTCTCCACTATTTTATCTTCCCAACTACATCAAAAGTTTGAGCACTCAAGATTATTCAGAGACAATGAATCCAGACCAGAAGGTTGGTGACCCCAGTGGATAAGGATGCCATACTCCACCCTCTTATTTGTTTAGATGTGATGATTAAAGCTGTTTGCACCATGGCCATGGAGTAAACAAATCAATGAAAGACATGACCTTTGTCCTGTCTACTTGAGGAGATAGAATATTCATGTACTAAAAACTAACCAACAATTTAAGTTGAAAGAATAAGTAAATGATTATATAGAATTCCAGAGGAGAAGGAGAAAAGGTCAGAAAATACTTCTAGAAGGTGGAGTGTAAACTGAGTCTTGGTCACATTTAAATAGTAAGCAAGAAGCTTCATAGAGGTTACCATATACTCAGGAATTTACCACACAGCATGTAAGGAGATGACATACTTTATATGATATCAAAAGTACAAATTAAAAAAAAGTAGACAAGAGGGACTACATCAAACTAAAAAGCTTTTGTATAGCAAAGAGAATAACATAGTAAAAAGGCAATCTAAGACATGGAAGAAAATATTGACAAACCACAGACCTGATAAAAGATTAATATCCAAAATGTATTAGGATCTTCCTACAACTCAAAGGCAAAAATAAATAAGTAAATGAATGAATATATACATACATACATACATACATACAAGAAGGACCTGACTTTGAAATGGTGAAGAACTTGAGCAGACATTTTTCCAAAGAAGATATTCAAATGGCCAGCAGACATGTGAAGAAAGTTCTCAACATTATGAGTCATCAGGGAAATGCAAATTAAAAAACAATAAAATTGTACCTCACACCTGTAAGGATGGCTATGAAAAAGAAAAATAAAGGAAAAAAAATCCCACAAGTGCTCTAAAGAATATGGAAGAACAAGAACCCTTGCACACCATTGGTGGGAATGTGAAATAGTATGGCCAATGGAAGACGCTATGGAGGTTCCACAAGAAATTAATATTAGAACTATCATCATCCAGCAATTCTTCTTCTGGGTATATATCCAAAAGAATTGAAATCAGGGTCTCCAAGAGATTTTAGCACTCCCATGTTTATATCACCATTATTCACAATAACCAACATAAGAAAATAACATGATGTTCACCAACAGATGAACGGATGAAGAGAATATGATATAGACATACAATGGAAAATATTCCACCTCAAAACGAAACAAATGAACAAAGGAAATCCTGCCATATGTGACAACATAGATAAATCTAGAGGACGTTATATTATACTATATGGTATTAGCCAATTACAGAAGGACAAATATTGTATAATTACACCAATATGAGGTATTTAAAGTAATCAGACTCACAGAAACATAATAGAATGGTTGTTGTCAAGGGCAGGAGTGTGTGTGTTGGTGAGGGTAGATGGGAGTGGAAGGTTGTTATTCAATGAGTATGAAGTGTCAGACAAAATGTAAGCTTTATAGAGATCTTTGTACAACACTGTGTCTATAGTTAACAGTACTGTGTTGTGTACTCAATAGTTTAAGGGGGTAGATCTCAGTGAAGCCAGGATGGCTCAATGGGTGAAGCACTTGCTTTGCAGTCCCAGGTACCAAGGATCAAGTCCTGGCCCTGACCTGTGTGGACTCATACACTTAACTGGGTGTGCATCCCATACGGGAGGCCCCCAGTTTGACTCTTGACCCTAGGTTTGGCCCCTGGCTTGAGGGGGCATGCCTCCCATACGGAAGGCCCCCCGCCCAGTTCCCATCCTGCACGGCCCCCGCCCACCTGTGTGGAATGAAACCATGTTGATGAAAATTGATGAAATGAAAATTGATGACGTACAACTATGGAGATTTCTCTGGGCCCTCTCTGTCTCTCTCTGTCTCTGTCAAAAACAATAAAATGAATCTGAAAAAGCAAACAAACAGAGGGTGAATCTTATGTTAACTATTCTTACCACAACTAAAAATGTGTTAGTGTTGCTATGGGAGTAGATCTTAAATACACTTATCATTTGGAAAAAAAATGTAGTTATATGAGGTGATTGATGCTAACTAAACTTATCTTACTATATGTACATACATCAAATCATAATGTTGCATACATTGAACTAGTACATTATATATCAGTTATAAAACAATAAAACTGTCAGAAAAAGTGTCAATAGAATGTAAGTAAATACAAAACTTGGAGGATATGTTTCCAGGACCAACTCTAGACACTTTACTATCTCTGATAACTTATTTCACAAAGATATTTTTAATATCAAAAATAAGAATAATGATTTTCCAAATATCTGTCAAATATTTTGGGGCAGCATCAAATCTAATAGAATGGAGTTATGTATGTGTAAGTACCGCGTGCTAACTGATTGCGCCACTGGAGCTTCTGGAGTTATATACAAATAATAAAAATAAAGCATGCTACAAATGCGAACTTATTAGCTAAATATATAATTTCTAATATCAGATTGCTTTAATTACTAAATTATTTTTCATTGAAATGTAATTCACATAGAAAAACACACAATGTACAATCTTGCATGCATGGATAGATGAATAAAGATCTTCTGTGTGTCAAGAGAGCTCATTAGATAAACAGGGAAAAGATTTAAACAAACATTTAAAAAATAATGGATGCATTTAACATCATTAATTATTAGTGAAATACATATTAAAACCACAAATCGATACTTCTAGATAGGCACCAGTATAGCTAAGTGAACTATTGTCAAATGCTAAAATAAAGAAAAATCTCAAATAAATAAAATTAACATCAAGGAAAGAAGCCAGATATAAATTATAAATTGCTTATTATAAGATAGCCATTTATGTGATGTTTGAAAACAGGCTGATGAGTTGATGTTCAAAGAAGTCAAGACCAGGAGAGGGGAGGAAGGATTTTTCTGGGATGTTGGTCATACTCAATTTTCAGATCTGGGTGTTAGCTGTGTGTTGTATGGGTTGGTTTGCTTTGTGAAAGTTCAAGGTAGCTTTTAAATCCCAGCTCTATCTCCTATTACCTCTATAAATGTGGACATATAATATTATTCACTGATCCTCAGTTTTCTAAATCTTGTGAGACTGTTTGATTTTTTAGATCATATACATAGGCATGACATACTATATCATTGCCAATGATATACTCGGTTCTCAAATAGTCACTGACTTTATCATTAATCTATATTATTACTTATAAACTGGGTAAATAAAAGTTCTCTATAGGATTGTTATGAGGAGTCTAAACACAGTTACTGGCACATAATAAATTCTCAAAAATCACAAACTTCCATTATTAATAACACTTGAGTTTCTACAATTCCTAGGGATTACCCAGCAAACCGAGGCATTTGGAGAAATATACATGAAGTGAAGCCTGTCTGAGACATTGGGGAGGTATTAGATCTGGAGGTACTGGCCCTATTGTGGGCCAGTGTCCTTACCTGTGTCTCCTCTCCCT